>CM029595.1:104180671-104299541 GCA_017311375.1 Mytilus coruscus
TTTCGCACGCTCGACAAAAAGGGGGTTTTTTGTTTACAAATCCATTTTTTTGTTAAATTATTGATTCTGATAATCTCCTGTTGCATGCTCCCGAAAATTAAATTGGAAGGTCAGCGGCTAATTTCACAAAAAAAATCTTAAGAGAAAAAACACTTGTAAGTCATGACCATTTTAGTATAACCTACAATCAATTTGGATTTTATTTCCATCAACCTTTAGCTTTATCATGACGTTCGGCAAATGCTACCAACTGTGAGGTCATGTGAAATTTTATTTAAATCAATATGCTAACTGAATGATTCTTTTGATCAACCACCTATCAGATCAGTGGATTACCTGTAACAAAATTAATGACACAAATTTTGTGACCACTGATTTCTCATATATTCAACTCTCAGATAGACATGTCCATTTCACCCAAAGGTGTTCTTCAAATCACAAATTGCCCAAACATGTCCAATTTCACATCCCTAATGGTCCAATTATTTACTTCGCCAAAATGTGTCCGAATTTTTACTCTCCAAAACGTGTCCTACAATTGTTATTCGCCGAAAACTTGTCTACTTTATAAAAACTTTTAGCTCTAATATGTCCTCAGTATTAATGCAATAACGTTTACGGCATTCAATGATGGGAGGGGGACACGACTAAAGACGTCGGGTTTTTGTGATTTCTAAAAAAAAGATTAAGTGGTTGTCGTTTGTCACTGTGTAACATATTTGTTTTTTCGTTCATTGTTTTGTACATAAATTAGGCCGTTAGTTTTCTCGTTTGAATTGTTTTACATTTGTCATTTCGGGGTCTTTTATAGCTGACTATGCGGTATGCGCTTTTCTCATTATTGAAAGCCGTACGGTGACCTATAGTTGTTAATATCTGTGTCATTTGGTCTCTTGTTGAGAGTTGTCTCATTGGCAATCATACCACATTTTCTTATTTTTATAAAGCCACTATCTAAGGACATCTCGAGGAAAGGTGTAGTGAACCGTATAGTCCAAGATGTGGTACACTATGCATAGTGAAAGATGAAATCACTGACTTAATTCTGCTCTCAAATTAATAGACACCAGATAAGAAAAAGAATATCACAATAAAAAATGATCTTCACTTGCGAGCTTTTATTATTTTTTCTCAATATGATTATTATTGTTATAATTTTAGGTATTTCACACTTAAAAAATCTTATACATTTTATCCTGCAAGTTTTCACTAGACTAGTGCAAGTTTTCTCAGTGCTTCAACTATTGATTTAGTGGTCATTTATTGGCATTAGTTTTCTCAAATTTAGTTGTTTGCATTTAGTATTTAGCATTTAAATTTAATTTGCAACACATACATGTACATTAACTCTTGACTGTTGATTGCTTAATGTCCAGTGGGGAATATTTCATGCATATTTAGAACAAACATAAAGACTGCAATTTGTTAGTTTTGTGCAGTTTAATTCATTGTTTACAAAGTAAATTCTTTTGTACTAATATACAGCAGTGATGCCGAAATATCTTAATGTATCAGGGTATAGCACGGACGGCTTCTTACAGGAGTGCTTTCTGGGATTTTAGAGAGTTACTGTTCCATTTTTACAACAAAACAAAAGGAAGGTTCCTGTAATATAATCTGTTGGGTTTATATCTAAACAATGTGCGATTTAATAACGATGGACACGATTGAGCGTTCATAAACGGGAGACGTTTTGGCTTGATATAGAACGTTTGGAAGATCGGTCACATTTGGGCATTCATAAAAAGGACACGCTTTGGTGTTGACGTCTGACTTCATGGACACGTTTGGGGGATGGACATGTTTCTGAGTGTTACATACATAATACTCCTTACTTGGAAGCACTCAATGGGCACTTTAAAAATACATGTAATTTATACATATGCAACCATATATATGTATTTTGACCAATATACTTTTACTACATGTTTTTCTTCAAGTATTTTAGTATACATGTAGCAGGTTAATGGGCTATTCCAGAAATAGTTTACCCCGCTAAATGGAAGATGCTGGAATTCCAAGTTTTTAGGTTTTGAGAAAAATGTGGAATCCAGTAATTTTAAAAAATCTGTAAAATAATTTCAAAATTTGGAATGGTATGAAAAATTCCGACACGTGTTCTACCGTTGAGTGCTCGTTTGTTTACAAATAATAATGTCACGTGATTATTCAATGATGTCAGATTTTGTATTATTCTAGAACATCGTCCGCCATCTTTATGCATACAACATTCCTCATCATAACCCATTTATCTTGTATAAACTTGAAACAAAAACCATGACATGCAAAACATATGTGCACGGTTACACATTAGATACAAAGATAATTCATGTCAACAAGGACGTATATTAGTTATACGTCCTTGATGTCAGTGACCCAAATCGTCAAGGTTTACATTTTTGTCCATTGTTTACATTTCCAAGAAATAGGATTGTTACTGTCGGGAAGGTCGATGTAAGCAATTATAGGCAACCGTACGGCCTTCAAAAACGAGAAAAACCCATACCGTACAGACGGCTGTAAAAGGCCCGACATGTTTATATTGCAATACAATATATAACGATAAGGTCTATTCAAAAACCTTACATTGATTGACAGTGTTCTTATGGACTGGAATGAGATCAGATATATATATAGTTCTGTTCAAAAGTTTAACGGTTGATCAGTTGTAGTTGGTTGTTTGAAGTATGCTGCATGAATACTTCGTACATCTATTTCAGGTCTGCAACCGATATAAAAATAAGGAGATGTGGTATGATTGCCAATGAGACAAGTATCCACCAAATTTCAAATGAAGTGGATGTAAGCAATTATTGGCAACTGTATGGCCTTTAAAAATGAGAAAAAACCATACCGTATAGTCGGCTGTAAAAAGCCCCGACACGAAAAGTATGAAACAATTCAACTGAGAAAACTAACGGCCTAATTTATAACAAAACAATGTACGAAAAATAAAAAAAAAAAATATGACAGACATGAACCAACGACAACCACTGAACTACAGGCTCCTGACTCGAGACTGTCTAAATGTGTACAAACCCGACGTCAAATGCTGATACTGTTCTAGTTCAATGATTGTAGGAGAACAAATTAAATGACAGCAAATTACAATCCAGAAACAAATCAATCAGCTGTGAATTTCAATGGTCAATGGAAGACTTTCCCGCGCAAATGTCATGTGTTAAACGGGATATACCATTTTAAGGGCTATTTTGTTGTTTATATTTAGATCATTTTGACAAAGACGTAGAATTCGAGAACCGTTCAAGGCGTTATTTGCACTGATTCCGTTGATTGACAGCGTTTGAATTTGTCAGTTTTAATGGACTTGAATGAATATATACAAGTCTAAATTGAAAACAACGTTCAAACCTATGATTGCGTTGGATAAAAACCGCAATTTTTATACGTGTGCATGCAAAACAAATTTCTTGGTAGAGGGGTCTAAATACAGCACAAACAACATTTTCCAAAAACCAAAAAAGTGAAAAAGTATATTTAAACAAAACTTATTTGACTAGCAGTTCGAACAACGGATGTTCTTAAACCCTGCTGACTGCCATGGCGATTGCCAAATAAACGGATCACCAGATGTAACAAAATGGATCTTAATTATTAATTTAATACCAAACAGAAAACAATAAACTTGCGGAAAAGATGGTATACCGCAAACATGAGGTGCAAAATGTGTACACCATATCCGGATTTCGGCAATTAATGTCTCTTCAGTGATGTTTGGAATCAAAACGGTATTTGGAAGGCCGTATAATTTACCTCAATTAAGGATAGACTCTTGAATTTTGAGGAGTCAAAATAGGATGAACGGATCATATAAACCCGAAGGCAAATATAATACAAGCCCAAACGAAAAATGTTAGTCAAATGCGTTTTGTTAAAATATACTTTTCACTTTTTGGTCTTTTGGAAAATGTTGTTTGTGCTATATATATATATATATATATATATATATATATATAGTTCTATTCAACAGTTTTACGGTTCATCAGTTGTAGTTGGTTGGTTGAAGTATAATGGTACACATCAACTTCAGTTCTGACTAACTTAATGTGTACAGACCTGACGTCAAATGTTGATACTGTAGAAGGAGAATAAATTAGATCACAGTAAAACAATCAAGAAACAAATTAACTCCTAGTAAATTGCAATGGTCAATAGAAGACTTTCCCGCGCAAATGACATGTGTGAAACGGGATAAACCAAAAAGATTAGGTTGTCGTTCATATTCGGATCAATCTACACAGTAAAATAAAATATAAATGTCAACTATATATAATGGTTTTGAATTTAGTTACTTTATCAGAAAAATGATTTATTTCTCGCAAGCAACACTAACTAATATACATTAACTCGACTCTGAATCTAAAAACCCCTAAAATATAATGGTATATGGAATCGTTCGAACAGGTTCTCCTAACATTGATAAAGGTGAAATACGTATATTCAGAATTTTGCACAAAGAAATAAGATCAAAGATAAAGCCCTATGTAAAATGAAAAAAAAAATAAAATAAAATAAAATAAAACACCTGAATTTAATCGTCGGTTATTAAATTTGCTTGCATAAGAACATTGAAGTTGAAACTACGAACGATAATGTGTATCCTGTCAACCCCTAAAAAAAAGTATACTTCCGCGCGCCATTAACTGAATTTTGAACTTATTGTTATAGAGTAGTTAGTTTGCATTGAAAATTAAGTAAAACAAAAAACGTTTAAGCTTCAAAATGAAATAATTTTATTGAAAAATTATTTATTTTACTTAGTTAAGAAAAAGCCCAAGCCTGCCCACAAAATTTGAATGGTCAGTGCCTAACAGCGTTTATTAGATATACACTGAACATTGATTTTTATCTAGAATTTGAGAGCACAAGTGATGGTCTTTTTGCCGACCCAAAAGACTGTACCAAGTATATTCAGTGTGCTAACAAAATCAAACATGAAATGTCATGTCCATCAAAAACTCATTGAGAACAAACAAAAGGCTACTGTGACCATGGTGACGGCTGTAAATAGTGGTAAGACATTATTAATTTTGTCAATACAAACATTTAATTCAAAATAAGTGTAACCATCTTTTGTCAGTTCATTTGGTAAATTTTCATATGTAACTATGACAGTCCGTTTGAAGCTGAGACATTTATACACGTGGTTTGATTTCAGAGAATCATGTGAAGTTTAATATGCCGCAATTCATCAAGAAATATATAACATATTGCATCCCAAGTGAAAAAGCTCCATTTAACAGTATGAATTTAAGTGGAATTTCAGGTTTTGCAAGCTCATGATAAATACAAACTTTTTGCAACTTAATTTTTATGATCCTCTGTGTTTTAAAACATCACAAATGGCTAAGTTCTGTGAATTCTTGAATATAACAACATTCAAAAATTACATGCTAGAGTGATATGCAATTTATAGTGATATGCAATTAATTATTTGTGAACATATTTGATTATTTGTGTCGTTCAATTGCTGTCTTATTGACGTAAATTCTACATCTCTTTTTTATCATCATTGCGTTCCTCCATAGACGTCCGTTAGGAGTATTGACCCAAGTATAAGGCAGCAATGACTCGAAAGTTTTATTGAAATGTTGAGTGATCACTAGTTGTTTATAAAGATACTTCAGTATATCTATGAATTGCATATTTTCTCTAATGGGCATAAACATTTTGTCCTATATATTCATGTTTTATAAAATATAATTCAAAATTTACATTTTCAAAGAATTGAATTGAAGTAGGGCTTTGAAAAAAACTTTCATGGAAGATTTTTCTTTTAACACTGTTATAATCAGAACATTTCAGTGACATCATTGTCACACAAGCATAATTCATGTTTAAAAATACGTACAGACTAGCAGTGGCACACTCTCAATGCCCTTCTTCTGTTATATTGTATAGTCGTCATTTCTTGGAGGACTTCGTAAATTTCACTTTGAAACACTATCAAATACTACGTTGCCTTACTCTATTTAACAGCATAGTAATAGCCCTAAAGGATTGTGTTAGTTATTGAAGGTTACCAACCTCTTCTTAAATAAGTAAAAGGTAAAACAATATAAGAAGTCACTACTGAAGAAACTCTTGTTGAGTAGAAACAGCTTCTTTTTTTTTTTTTAGATCACATGAGTTTAACAAGGATTTTTGGTGGTGCTTGTGTTTCTTAATCTTTAGTTTTCTGATTACTAGTAGTCTGAAAATAAGGAGATGTGGTATGATTGCCAATGAGACAATTATCCATTATAGTCCAAATGACGTGGATGTAAGCAACAATTGGTCCCTTTGTAGTGATTTGTGAACTGTTTGTTTGTCTTTCATTTTTCTCTTGGTCATGCTGTTGTCTGTCTTTCTTTGAACAATGTTTTTTGTTTGATTGCCACCTAGGATATTTTCCTCTTCCGCATATTACAGCCCACTGACCATTTTAAAAGACCTCATATAATAATTCTTTAATGAAATAAGCAAACAAATAAAAATAAAACAAAACAAATCAGGCCGTTGGTTTCTTCGTTTGAATTGTTGCACATTTTGTCATGTCAGGGCCTTTTACAGCTCACTTTACGGCATGGATTTTTCGTTGTTGAATTGCCGTACGTTTACCTATATATGCTTTAAATCACGTCATTCGGATAGTTGTCTCATTTGCATCTTGTTATTTTATTTTGTAAATGTGTATATGACATTAAAGAGTGCTCTCATTTATTGGTTACATGTATCCGATGGAGAAAGCCAGCTTTAGAGTTGTCACATATTAGACGTATAGAATAAAAGACATCTTGAAGTGACTGCATGATAAGTATTTAGCATCCTTTACGACTGACAAAATACATCTACATGCCGACGAGGAATGGCACCAGTCTACTCGATTGTCGATTAAAGCGTGCAATTAAAAGTTAATAGTAGTATATCAATAATACTATTGTTAGTTATAAAATATAATAAAGAATAAAGTTGATGCGAAATATTTGTTGCAAAATTGATTCACGAACTCTAAAAGCCCAGTTAAAAGCAGTTATCAAAACCATTACTTTCTAACGTAATCATGTTGCAATTCCGTATTATTAATGTTTCAATGATTAATATTCTGTTATCATCTTAAATATCTAAAATTACCTTTCATATCTTATATATAAATGCTTATCATAATTATCTTAAATACACTAAAATTTGATATTTACATGATAAATTGCAAAATGTCATATTTCGTGTATCTGATATTTGTTCCATGACTTAAATTGTCATTTCTTTGATAAGATTAGTTTATTATTGAAATTAATTAACAAGACAGATCAGAAAATGTTAACCGATATTTGTTCATAACATTCGAATTCACGTCATATACGATTGATTGATTGTTGGTTGCTTAACGTCCAGTGGCAAATATTTCATGCATGTTCAGGACGACGTCATATATATGAAAAATCACATCGGGTTGCATTCTTTCTAACATTGATGTTTCAGAAATAGCGCGACGATCATTTGAGGATTTTTAGCAGTTTAAGTGGAATCGGCAAACAGAGAGTACATGTTTTGAACTAAAGCAAAAAGTGCACATTTTGTAGGTTGGAATACAATTTTTGATTCCACAATAATCTGATAAATTTAGATCATTTATTCTGTCTTTTTAATCCTGCTCTTCAGGAGAAACTTTTTTACGAATATAATCACAAGTAGTGAAAATTTGTAAACGAACTTTAAAGTGTTGGTTGTAAATGTTTCATGAGCAACACGAGTGGGTACTAGTGGAGAAGAAACTTTTTACCCTCCGGGAGTATCTCGAGTTTTGTATGCTATTGTTAGCGCTATGGATTCGTCTGCATATTAAATTAACATACCAGATTGTTCCCGAACTTCTTTTATCTTAAATGTTAGTCTCCTTTTGTTTATACTATTAAGTTTAGTGACTTTTTTCGAGCAAGAATTTGCGTGTAAACTACATTTAATAAACATTTCATAAACAATTTTTGTAGCTTACTTAAAGTTAATCAGGAACAATTATGCATTTTGATGGACTTGTTTAAATTCGTTCTGATCTTTCCTTTTGTCAGAGCTTAAACAGGAACATTACCTCCAAGGAAAAGTGTGAAAAAAACCAACAACAAGAACAACAAAATCAATACACTGTCCATGACGTTAAAATACTAAATCCCTGGGATGTGTTTTGGTTGATTTTAGTCTCTGATGCATGATTTTTATTATTAATTGTTTTGGCTTTTAACTAGCTGTCAGTAACTACGAGTACTCTCAAATCGTACTTTCTTGTTTATTTGACCTGTTGATACTAATTGTAATGCTTTTTGTTATTTAATGTTATTCAGGGTTATATCTGGTCTATATACCAGCTTTGATAAGTGTTTGGTACTAATATAAATTTTCACTTCGTACTATGAACATCAAAATTATTTATTTTGTTAAAATATTTCCTTTCTCTATTGTAACTGTATACGTATACCCAACAACAAAATTATTTTATTTACCTGTGTTTAAAGTTATTGCAAATGGCTGATATTTTTGTTCGAGCATATTGTTTTTCTTAAATTGTTTAACATTTCATACCGATATAACATGTTACTTTTATTATTCTTCCTTAGTTTATTTATTTTGAATTTACATTGTATCATAGGTCAAATTTATTTGTTCAGTGTATGTTCAATGGTGTTACTATGTCCTTTGATTGAGTTAAGCTATTTCAGTTGATATTTTATAGTGTGTCTTTCTATGTTGTGATGTTACACTATTGTTTCAGAAAAAAGGGTGAAGGTTTGGTACCATTAAAACGTTTAAACCCGCTGCATTTGTTTGCACCTGTCCTAAGTCAGGAATCTGATGTTCAGTAGTTGTCGTTTGTTGATGTGGTTCATAAGTGTTTCTCGTTTCTCGTTTTTATATAGATTAGACCGTTGGTTTTCCCGTTTGAATGGTTTTACACTAGTAATTTTTGGGGCCTCTTTTTTATCCTCTTGACTTAAGTTAATTTCTCTCCGAAGAGTTGTCACTCGAACGTTGCTCCCGGAGATTGTTTATAGTCAAGTCATCAGATTGACACGAATTTAATCCTAACAATCAAAACTCAACTACCATTTAGGTCAACTAAGATCGCCAGGAACTCTCAAAACAAAAAAGAAACCCGGGGGTCTATAAATAAATTTGTACTTGAAGAACTATATAACCAAAAGCGACTTAAACAGAACAGCCAAAACCATCTAAGATTAATTTTGCCTGAGTGAGTTGGAACCTTAGATTCTTGATAATTTCTAAATTCATCAACGGAAAATGTCGTCACTTTGTTTCCGTCGTCCGTCGTCCGTCGTCGTCGTCCGTTAACTTTACAAAATCTTCTGAAACTACTGGATCAAATTTAACCAAACTTGGCCACAATCATCATTAGGGTATTTAGTTTAAAAATGTGTCCAATGACCCCGCCTGCCAACCAAGAGTATTTCGATGATTAAGATGACTTTATTGTGGTTACTAAGTTTAAGAATTGAAAGTATCACTGAAGCAGCTGGTAGAATGTTTCAGATTGAACATTCAAGTCTCATGACAAGTAGCGGTCAAAATAGTACAAGCTATTCTTTTATCGTGAAAATGCATGTCATAAGTGATTTTCCTGTAATTAAGAGGTTTGGTTCTAATTTAACCATATGCGGATTTTTCGCCTTTGTCTCAATTGACCGTTTCAGCTCACAAACCCAAAAGAAGGGTATACAAAAAGTGTATGTGTTATGTTTTGTTATATACTCATGTAGATTGTGTATGCTGTTACGCATGTTCATTAAGTAAATTAGACAGTAAATTCATTTGACGAATTAAAATTTATAGAATGTTCTGTAATAAATTCATTGTTATGTATCTAGTTCATTTTGGTGTTTTATTGGCTGTGTTAGCCCACAGTCACGAACATTTGATTATTTTAATTGTTTAGTTCTGTTAAACCCTCCATGTATAGAAAAGAAATGGTTGATGTTCATACAAACTCGAAAAGTAGAACAGAACTTGAAAGTCCAATAACTTTCTAGACAAGTGTCAAAATAAGTCGAAATCAATACAAAACACTTTAAATACTTTTTCATTAATTTTCCTCTTTTGGAAATAATCATTTTTAATCGCATAAACATAATAAACTTACAATAATGCTACAGATACAATGTATATTGAACCCTTGTATGAAAAACTAAGGGTTATGTTAAAACCGAGGCTTCCAAGCTGCTTACATATATCTTTCGTACAGATATGACGACGTACATATTTCTATGGAACGCCACAGCTGTCTTATGTGGAACTCTGATATAACTTTATGTTGTTTTATTAGTACTTGATGATATTTTGTCTTTACTTAATATGGTTTTGACATTACGTAATGATGTTTTGATATAACTCAATATGGAATAGTCCTTTAAAGTTACTTAATGATATTTCGATATTACACGATATGGTTTCGTATTGACTTGATATAGTTTTGTCATTACTCAATATGGTTTTGTCATTACTCGATGTGGTTTCACCATTATTTAATGTGGTTGTGTCATTAGTCAATGTGGTTTTAACATTACTTGATGTGAATGTGACTTAACGTTATGTAGTTGTTTCATTACATGATGTGGTTTTGTTATTTCGTAATGATGATTTGCCTATCCTTTATATGGTTTTAACATTACGCAATGATGTTTCAAAATTTGACGATTTTACACTACATGATGTGTTTGTTTCATTATCTGATGTGGTCCTGTCATTCTTTGATGTGGTTATCCCATTACTTGACGAGGTAAAACCACGTGACCAATTCGGAAAAAATATGTTCTATTTTTAAACAGATTTCAATATAATCGTTTGTTTAATGTGCTTTGGGTGGGTATCGCTATCCATTGAGTTAAAGTTCAAATTAAAGTTCAGTGGTTATTCAGAGTTATTTGGTATGAAAAGGGAACGGCAGATAATAATAAGAAAAAAGTATTAAAAGTTTATAGTATTTCGGACATAATTGGGATATCCCCAAACCACTTGGTCCTGTTGTTTTATCCTAAGTTCTCAAACGGAAGCAGTATTTTGTAATAAATTTGTAAAATATTCCACGGAACCCTGTGTCTCGCCTGATATTGCTGCTGTAAGTGTAAAAGCGTCATGTTGATCGGCTGTACATTTATCTATACATTTATCGGTAAAAAAAAAAAAAAAATGTTTTTCTGTAGATGCTTTTCTTGAAATTGAGGAATAACTCCTATACAAGTTTTAAAACACTTCATGGAGGTTTACAAATTTATCATGTCAAACAGTTTACATGTAATTCGGTTTTATTTAACTAAAACAAAACTGTATGGTTTTCAACAATGAGCAAAACCCATACCCTATAGTAAGCTTTAAAAGGTCCCGAAATGAAAAATGTAAAACACTAGAAACCTAACGATCTATAGATAAATAGATAGATAGATAGATACTTTATTCTCTAAAACTAAATACAAGTTTACAGAGAAACATACAATATAAATACAGATACAATAGTCGAGGTAAATAAATCCAGTATGATGTTCTAAAAGTAATATACATGGCATACATATTTAGTAACATGTATAATGAAAGGTTAAACTCAATAGAAATAAAAAATGGAGATGGAGACGCCGACGCCACTATCGACGACGAAACATAGGTATGTTGTGTCTCACTGCCGCTACATTGATGTCGCAAGCTCGACACAAATCAAAAGACTTGAACTTTATTGTTAACAAATGAAACACTTCAAATCAACTCACACTAAAGTTACAGGGAAACGGGGAGGGGCTCGGACTAAGCGACAAAGCATCAATACTGTAAAACAAGAATTCTCCGATTTTTTAGCGTAAATGATCATTTGAACTTATACGAATATCAATCTTTATTTGTAATCAATTGAATTCCCTGATTTACCTCGCACTAATTGAAAAATAAACTTTTGGAATATCTGTTTCATATGTGACGACGGACATGTTCCAGTGGTCGTAACCATAAAACCGTCATCTTTTCCTGGAATGTAAACTACCAAATAAAACCAAATTACTGGGTTTGTACTTTCTCAAATAACACGACGGGTGCCTTTCTGGAGCATCCGAGATCACCCCGATGGATTTATATTACCCAGTCATACCGATCTATTGAAACAGCCAAATGAAACTGTTTTGTATGCCACCGCAACTGAAAGTTGGGGCATTTTGTTTTACCCTGTCCGTCCGTCCGTCCGTCTGTCCGTCCCATTATGGGTATATAGTTATTCTGCATAACTCCTCCTACAGTTTGAATCCTAGGAAGTTTTCTCTTACTGTCTGTTTGTACATATATTGAAGGTGTGCATGTGGTCAGGGTTTTATTTTTATTATCTTTTGCTCTTTTGAGAGATAAATGAACATTTTTTGTCATTTTGGGGTATAAGCGGTTAAATGAGTTGAGTGCTGGGGCATCATTTTGTCTAGTTTACATTTTTTTCTCGTGTTGTGCTGTTACACAACTGTAACAGTCCGATGTAAGGTTAGGATTTATCGCTCACATACATGTTAAACTCCGCCACGTGCACTTTCTTTATGTACCTGTCCCAAGTCAGGAGCATGAAGTTCAGTTGTTGTCGTTGTATAAATGTGTGTCATTTCTTTTTGTAGATTGTTTATTTATAAATAAGACCGTTTGTTTTTTCGTTTGAATTTTTCACATGTTGCATGGTGGCCTTTTGTAGCTGACTATACGGTGTGTTGAAGACTGTACGGTTGCCTATATATTATTTCTTACATCCACTGCATTTAAACTCTGATGGATAGTTGTCTCATTGTCAATCACACCACATCTAACTTTATTTCAACTTTTATGTTGCGTTTTGTATACTGTAACATTGTTTATCTTTTGTACGCATACCCCGGAGCCCTTTTTCGGAAGCCGAGCAAAGTCCTTGTTCCGCGATAGAAAATTTAATTACGAACTCATATAAGATAGCTCAATTTCAACTCAAAATCTTAATTAATCTAAATGAGACTTAAATTCGAATCTTACTCAAACTACATAAAAATGACTCAAATTTAATGTTGTAACTAGAACTCTACCTCAGTTAAATGTGACTCAAACTCGATGTCCAACTCGAAACTCAATGCTAACTAAAACTCTAATTCTAATAATGACTTGAATTCGAAATCGAAGACTAACTCAAAGTTTAACTCAAACAGTAACCCGAACTTTAATTTGAACTCTAATTCGATGGATGGCCACACTCATCCAAGGCACATACAACATGGAAATCTATCTAAAATAGAACAGGTTTTCCGAATTGGTCACTTGATTTTACCTCATCAAGTAATGGGATAACCACATCAAAGAATGACAGGACCACATCAAATAATGAAACAAACACATCATGTAGTGTAAAATCGTCAAATTTTGAAACATCATTACGTAATGTTAAAACCACATCATGTAATGAAACAACTACATAACGTTAAGTCACATTCACATCAAGTAATGTTAAAACCACATTGACTAATGACACAACCACATTAAATAATGGTGAAACCACATCGAGTAATGACAAAACCATATTGAGTAATGACAAAACTATATCAAGTCAATACGAAACCATATCGTGTAATATCGAAATATCATTAAGTAATGACTATTCCATATTGAGTTATATCAAAACATCATTACGTAATGTTAAAACCATATTAAGTAAAGACAAAATATCATCAAGTAATAATAAAACAACATAAAGTAATATCAGAGTTCCACATAAGACAGCTGTGGCGTTCCATATATTTCTCCCAAAGTCTAATATATATGCTTACTTTTCGTTTCAAATTTTAATTCTTAGATTGGTTTAAAGCAAGCATGTGGATGTTTCCATTTTTTATTTCAATTACACTTTTACGTTTTGCAGAACAAAGTAAGTTATTTTGGCAGTTTTTAGGTGTATCTATGCAGTTAATAGTTAATAATAAATGTAATTATGTAGTATTAGTTTTCATGAGTTTAGTTGTCCTTAATATCGAAATAAATTGTTTTGTTTTTTAATTTAACCATCTCGATAATTATTTCAAACTTCATTTTTTCCAATTCAGGCTCTGATCTCATATATTTGTGTTGCGGCTTCGTGATTGCTGATTATTCAATACCTGTAAAAAACATTGGAATTTTATTTTTGTTATTTAAAATTGTCCGTTTGGTTTTCATGTTCTCAAAAGTGTTATGCATTTTGGCCTTCCAGATCTTTTTTTTATATCGAGCGTACCTGATGAATGTTATTCCAGAAACATGTGTTATGCTCATTGAAATCGGTATTTTACACTTGAGCGCAATTTTATTCTAGTTTAGGCTTCAAATTCTTTTTTAATATGAGGCCATTTCTTTCAACTCGCATTTTACTTCAGTCGTTTTCATGACATTCATATTTCTTCAAAAGCAAGAATCCATATGAATTTTCGTATCAAGAATGTCAACGCTTTTCGACATTTAGATGGTTAATGCTAAATATAACTCCTGTTATTTGAATTTAAAAAAGATCTATTAAAACATAAACCAAAATCAAGTAAAAAAACCTCAACAAATAGTGAAATTTCTACATCAACCAAAATTGGAAGTTAACACGGGGAAGTCAGTACTATTCATAGTTTCAGCATTCGAGAAGCATACGAGATTTCTATATTAAGTTCAATTGATTATCTAGGTTATCCTTTTCTTTCTCCCTTATGTATTCATAATATGAGCAAAATTTGTATTTAAAAATTGCTTAGGGGGTAAATTATTACTTATATTAGTAGGTTAACCTCAAATTAGTTATAATCTGAAATATGTGCGGAGAAAAAAAATTAAGGACAGCTTTCATTTGAAATAATGTTATAAAAGTTCCCCCAAGGGATACCGGATATGCCCTGTACATAGTACACGACTCCTTTATGCGAGTGATATTTTTCAACGACTCTTAGTTAACGATTTAAATGCACCCAACTAGCATACGACTATATTATACACACTTTAAACTATTTAAAATTTTCCCTTTTCCCATTGAATTGCAAATGCTTTTACAAAATATTTTATGGTTTTTAGAGTCCTATATATAGAAAGATGATTATTTGAACGTTATATTTAAAATTATTATTTTTTATGATGGAATGTTTTTATTTTAAAGATTGCCAAACTAAGTTAACCTTAAGGCAGATATAGTTTTTGCACTTGATTCCTCTGGAAGTGTAGGACTTTCGAATTTCAGAAAACAGATTGACTTCGTTAAAGATTTTGTAAACAGGTTTTCTATTGGTTCCACCAGAACTCAATTCAGTGTTGTTACATTTTCAAATAGAGTTAACAATGAATTTTGGCTGAATGAATATCAGAACAAACATGACCTCATACATGCGATAGATAATATTGCGTATAGAAAAGGATCCACGAATACTCACTTAGCACTAGAATTTGTAAGACAAAATTCTTTTCTTTCTGCAAATGGTGGACGGTCCAGCATTGAAAAAATCGTAATTATTTTAACAGACGGACAGTCACAGATCCCAGATGAGACAAAAAACGCAGCAGAACAACTTCATCTGTTGGGCGCACAAGTGATTTCCGTCGGAATTGGTTCTGGGGTAGACATACTGGAACTAACAAAAATCGCAAGTGACAAGCAGAATGTAGTTAAAGTTGAAAATTTCGACACACTTACGACCGTAGAAACGCAAATTCAAAAGGCTGCATGTCAGCAAACATCAGGTAAAATATATTTAAGCACGCAAAATCTTTTATGGGGACATAATTTGGCTATCATCAAGTTTCAACTTACGACAGAAATGTGTACATATTTTTTAAGCTTTTCGGGAATAACTGCATGACCATGTTGCTTTAAGAATACACAGCAATGTAATTAATAAAAGCTTGAAATAATTCCTAAACAACGGAAATGGAAACTTCACAATTTCAAAAACTAGATTTTATGTTTTTATCTAAAATAATAAGAAAATAGATCCCCGTTTAGTTCTTTTGCTATCAATTTTGTACTGCTTCCAGAATGCTATATCCGAATTGCAAGAAGCAATCGACGGTACACTTTTTTCCTGTATGCATTGCAGAGGAAAGAAAATTGTCTACGGTTTTTTATAACCAATAATTGTATGATTTTCATTTTTTTAAATCGCATTCAACGTCACTATCTTATGGAATTACTTTCATCTAATTTGTCTTAACAAAGGAACACTTAACAAAAAACACATGGGTACAAATATGTCTTTCAATTTCGAAGTTGTGATTTTTTTGGAGGGAATGAGCATTCAAATATGAATGTTGTGTTTTAGCTTGCAAAAATCAAATTGAAATATCTCCAGAAATTTGACATGAAGGTATATTACTTTTAGAACATTTAATGAATGCATATCAACATTAACTTTGCTTTCAAATACCAAAAAGAAAACAATGTATAAATTATCTCTTCTGCATCGTATGCCTTTAATTGTATGGTGTGTGAGAAAGCGGTTTATCTATATATACGAGTTTCTCTTCCTTATCAAAAATTTCTATTCGGCAATGCATCATGCAGGTGACGGCTACCAATCACAAACAAATTTTCAGCAATTGAAATTAACATAAAAGTGTTTCTTGCAATTAATAAAATATAAAAATTAAATTCCTTGCATTTGATTTATCTTCATTTATTTCCATTTGCTATAAGGTCTTGAGAATTCAGTGAATAATTAAAGGAAGAAAAAAAAGACAACAGATACACTTTTCCTTGCTATTAAAATTGTTAAAAATTAAAATATGTATTATATTTCTTTACACAAGATGTTACACCTGGTGTTGTACCGACATTTTAGTTTTTCAAACATAACATTTTTCATTTTTATTTCAAATTCAAGAATTGAAATCTAATATTCCTTAAAATATACGATTCTAATTTTACCGACGATAAAACAAAATGTTTTATTTACCAGTTAAACATTGCCAATTTGATTAAAATACATATCCTGTGTCCATTATAATAATGATATATCACCTATGTTTCAAATTGCCCGATAGCGTATGAATTTTTAAAATCAAATAAAGCAGACAAAGTTTTGATCTTATTGTTAAAATTTGAATACTTATCTACTGGTAAAACAAAATGTACAGTACCCACACAAAAAAAAAAAAAAATCCCTACACCTAATGGTTTAAACCCAAAGCAAAGAAACAGCGCGCTTTTATAGCTTTTCTTCATCTCAAAGGCAGTTTGAGGCCTACCAAATTTGTTTTTAATCCCCGACGGTATTTTCCCCATTTCATCACATAAAGGTAATCCTATTAAAGTCAATTATCAAATTCGTTATTTTCAACTCTCCAAATTTAAAGTTTTAGGAATACTGAAAATTAAATAGTTATAACATCGATGAACATCACACGATCGTTACAGATGTTTTGTAAAATAGATTTAAGATTTCATTATTTCCGATCATGCGAATTCCATCATCGGTGTTTTAACCTAATAATAGATATATGATCGAATTGTAAGATTTTTTAATAGTATTTCAACTGCGGTTTGTAATAATATGTTTTTGTTTAAAAATGTATGATAGCTTAAATAGGGGTGTATAATTTGTTCCAATCATGGAAGTAATATAGAGTCAATATAATACTTCCTTGCCCCAAAGAGTAAAATGTTCGAAAATGTACTCTTTACAATACGTTTTTTTCCCATAAGTTATTTTCTAGAGTAGTTGTAATCATGGGAGCCAATTAATGCATATAGGTTTGCATTAGCGACGTTTGGAAAATGCCTGTACCAAGTTAGGAAAATGACAGTTGTTCTCCATTCGTTTCGTTGGTTGACGTAGTCGAGCATTTAGTTTAATCAGGTTTTATGGACCTCCCCTTTTTCATTTACCTTGGAGTTCGGTATTTTTTTAATACTTTTTTGCATACGATAGATTGGATGAAGAGATAAATCTTGTTAATATCTGCGAGTCACGTGGGTCATATGCATTAATTTACTCCCAATATTCTATGCACAAAAATGAAAGAACATAGTCAAGCGAAAACTTAGTTGTTCAAAGTGAAAAGATGTAACAAAATATTGAGGGTTGATGGATTTCGGTACATTTTGCAGTGCTGTCCGATATTTTATTACTTTAACATGCATTATATGATGCAATTTGACGTACGTCATCGCCATATGTATTAAGGAATAACACCACTAATTCATAGCCCCCTTGCTTTCTATGTTGAATTCTGCAGCTTCAGGCATTCGTGGCTATTTTGTATTTAGTTTAAATAAAGTGATAGTCATTTCGTGTCAAAACTATACCTTATCCTGACTTGTGCTGACAAAATCAACATACATATCAATTGCATGTTAGTGCTCACTGGTTCCCGGAAGTTGGGTAGTACAAAAACATGTACTTCTGATCTGAGCAACAGGGGAAATATGCCCTCCTATCTTAATTTCATATATTATTTTATTATTCAAAGGAAACTTTTAACAAGGGTTCTACAGTGATCCCTAGTCTTTAAAGCTTTCATTTGATACCAACACTACCCAAATATTTTACTTATTGACAAAGTTACAGATATGCGTAGGAACTATTTTGTTTAAAATATGTACTGTTTTCTTGTATGTTCTTTCTGAAAGGGCCAAATTAGTGGTTCTGTACCTCAAAAGGTCGTTCTTCCATAAGTGTTTGTTTTATCTTTAATTTCAGATACCTTGGAAGATACGGATCTTCATTCATTATGCAAAATCGGTAGGTGAAACTTCAATTAATATGGAATTATGCACCAAAAACATCTGAAATCGTTTCAATACATGTTGATGTTCAATTAGTGACGATAATATATCTGTGAATGCCTTTCATCCATTTCAATGTTGCCTTTTGTCCATTCATCAAATGATATTCTTTTTGTTGCGGTATCTAGTGCAGTTTCTTAGATAAATTGAACGTTTGCTCCAAGAACGTCATATTTAAACAACATATCTAATTCTGCTTTTTTGAAACTTATACAAAGTGAATAAAAACCAGCATTCATTTCTTATGTTTACAGATTTTAAAAACCAAAAAAAAATATATGTTAATCACATTTTGAATTTAAAAGTAAATCTTTAAACACAAAATTACAAAAAAAAAAAAAGTCTAATCAATTATAATACGTCATATAGCTGAAATTGGCATATGAATATGTCGATTTCAAAGGAGATAGCTCGTAAACTATTTATCAAATTTCAATCACTATTGTACATGTGTATTATAGGATAACAATTTATTGTTTTATATTGATATCAGTTGTCCATTTATACAAGATATATTGTCAACTTCTTTTTTCAAATGAATGAAATTTACGATTTTTTAAAAAGCATAATCGTTTGCACGAAGTACACGAACAATGAGAAAAAATATGGCTGATTCATTAGTTAGGCGAAGCTGTTGCTCTAATACGACATGGGTTGCTTTCATACAACTAAGGTTGCTTTCATACAAAAAAGAAAGCATATGACGGAATCACATGATTCGTCCTTAAGCCAATAAAAGATCAGCATTTGTATGAATTTAACACCTACTGTAAATATTGACTTTTCAAGTTTACATATCTTCAAAAACTAATAAACCAAACATAGTTATATCGAGTGTTTCCGGTTTAACAAATGACTATTTTAAACTTAAGTTAAACTTTTATAAATTTCACAAACATTATGCCACAAGTAATTGGTCGTTTTCTCTATGTCACGTGTGGCATCTGTGTTTTCTAACTCCATGATCCTCGATATATTGGAACTATGTATTCTCATTCAACGAATGCGTTTCAATAAATTGAAGTCAACATCCATTTTTAATTTAATTAACTGATCGTCTATGTGGCTTTTTTTACATGATAAGTTGGAGTTCCCCTCAATGACCAGAATAATTTTTGAAAGGGGAAATGATCATATGTACAACTAGTAAATCAAAATTCGTAAAAAAAACCGCGCCGTTGCTAGGAAAACTAATGTTATGTTTTAGCACCCTTAGATCCATTTAAAAAAAAAGAAATCGTTTGAGATATCTGTTTTCTATTTTATTGGCAAAATGTGTTTTTGTGTTTTTACACTGACCCAACTGCTAGATAGTTGTTAAGGTATGTCTTTGTGCTTATTGTGCAGCACTACTGGCCGACCCGTTGAAGCAGAATTCACACAACACCTTCTCAAAGACAAAAAGAAAATGAATCTTGCAATCGTCATAAATTAAACTTTTAGATTAATTGATAATGTTAAAATAACCAACATTTCAACGAGTGCTTACATCTCATATATCCCAGTGATCTTGAGATTAAGTAAACTACCGAAAGTAGAAGGTGTGCTTCATATCTTGATCTTTTCTTCGATATTGGATTACATAGAAGACTCCAAATAGAATCTATGACAAACGTTATGATTTCAACATTCTGATGTCAACTTCCCATTTCGCAGCAGTAACATACCCTTTGCTCCATCGTATGGCGTTTACATATCTCGGTTAATACGTTACACTCGTGTATGTTCACACTATACGGACTTTATTAACAGGAGTGTGCTCCTTAAACAGAAACTGTTCCAACAGAATTATAAGGAGGAACAACTGAAATCGGCCCTACATAAGTTTTACACTCATCATCACAAATTGGTTGACCGATACAATGTCTCATTAGCTACATGTTTTCGCGTTCTTAGATCTTTACATACCAATATAGTCGTCTAACCTGTAATTTTACAGATTTTGACATTTTGACTGAGTTTGAATTCGCTTGACGGGTGATGCATGTATAGCAGGAGACGCTTACCCTGTCGATGCACCCGGTATCGCTCCTTTTGGAGGTCATGGAATTCCATCATTTTTGTTTGTTACCATGACCTGTTTTCTTCCTAACCGATTGAACATCGGTAAACATTTTCGCCTTAATTCATAACATAAACATAATTATGAATAGTAAGATTGGATATTATATTTTCCAAATTAAAATATCGTATAACAAACATCGTAGACAGACAAATAAGGCAATGGACACAAGAAAAAGACCAACAAATGTTTACACCTAATCACACAACACTAAACAGAAAATATACTCCATTTCTTTCAAATGCATAATCTTTGTTGTTGTTGTCTGCGTTCGTCATTTAGGCTTTAACTAATTTAAAATTTTGCAAACGTTCCTCAAGAAATGTTTACTTTTTTTTTTTTTTAATAAACTTGTAATAGCGACTGGTATGTTCAACTTACAAGATACAAGATCCATACAAGATCAACGTTGTCAATAGATAGATAAAAGATCAATAGGAAAATACCAAAATGAGATCCTTATAGACAGGTAAAGCAAAGAGGTACATGTAATCTCAAAGACATATGCCCATGTAGAAACAAAATTTGTAAAACTGAAACAACTTGAAAATACTTCGGCATGAAGAAAAACTCGCAAAACTGTTATTGATACTCATATTCCGCACCGCATGCTACAACCGTCGTTTTGCGTATTATTGACCCCTTTACTTTAAATATCAGGCATTGAGTCAAACCATGTATGAAAAACGCGGAGCATTATATAAGGAGAAATATCTTCAGTCGTTTTAGAGAACTGACTCTGTAGTAGTTCTCTAATTCACAATAGAGACCGTTTTTAGCTCATTTATTCCTAACTATCAATTATTGACAGGCATATTTAAAACGATCTCTTTTACAGATTTTTGGATTTGGATATTAATAGGGTTTGGAAGCTGCCTAATTCTTGGGTTCATGTTCAAGTTATGCTGGTATACAAGGTTGAATTTCTCAGCAGAACAGCGCAACAAAAGAAAAATATCTTCTGCATTGAATGAAGAAAAGAAGACAACCGAAAATCCTATCAGGACAATAACTGAATTGGATTTTTAAAATTTTACATAATAACGATACAATTCGAGATCTCCTTCAGATAAGTTGGTTTTAATTTCTGTCAAGATGTTATTTTAAATTTCATGTCATATTTCATTCATAGCGTTTTGTAGGAAGAAAATAATATATGTTAAAAATTTGAAATAAGTCAACATAGAAATAAAATATTCTATCAACATAAAAGTAGAAATGATAAAAATAAAATGTTATGCTGTCAGCTTCAACGATACATATGTGCTTATTATATGTTTAAGTTTAGTTCAGAGCCGTCCATTTGATCAGTTTTGCGAAAGAATAAACACAGTATTATTCAATAATAACAAAAAAGAAAATAAATGGACAGCAACTTATTGTGTATGCCTTTCACACTGCATAAAAGGAGTTGAAATATAAAATATGTGGAAAAGTGCAACAAGACTTTAGTAAACTCGCACTGCAACAAATTGTTCGTACTGTTAAGATTATAACATGGTATTGTGTATTTCACCTCCTTATAATTCTATTACTAACATATTATCATCTGTACTTTTCACGGGACTTCACACTCCACACAACAAAATGTGATTTTTTTTTCAGTTTTCTTTAATACATTTCTAGAATTTATGAAAGGTACATAAGAGAATGCACAATAAAATAAATTCACAAAAAGCACTCAACGCTACAATATCGGTATAATGGACTACACAATACACAGGTAAGTATTCGTCACCTATCATTTTTGCTATATATTTAAAAAAAAAAAAAAAAATTTTTCCCAAAAATATTATTGGGGCATTTCTGGTAGTATTTTAATCACCTTTGTACCAATAGAAGCAGAATTGTTACAGGTTTATATTGTTTATTTAGTCTTATTTTGTTGAGAAGTGTTCTCATTTTCTGATGATGTAAATACAAGTTTTATTTTTTGTCCAGAAATTTGTTATATATTTCAGCTACATTGAAATGTAAAAAATGGTATATATTTTCACACCTGGAGAAAACAAAACAACTGACGAGAAATCTATGACCAAATAAACAAACATAATCCATACAATTCTGCGTCTTTCAACATGTGGTTTTATTTGTTAAAATCCAATCATAAATGCCTTGAAATACTTTTTTTAGTCGTTTTTTTTAGTCGGACCATGTGTGAAAACGGGGAGCATTTTATTTTTATAAATGAGAAATTTCTAGAATCGTTTGGCATAATGAAAACGATCTCTTTTGCAGATTTTTGGATTCGGATATTAATAGGATTTGGAAGGTGACTAATTCTTGGGTTAATGTTCAAATTATGCTGGTATACAAGGTTAAATTTCTCAGCAGCAGAGCGCAACAAAAGGAAAATATCCTCTGCGTGAAAAGAAGAAAAGATGATAACCAAAAAACTAATTAGGACAATTCACGAGCACGATTTTGAATTTACAAGGTTAATTACATTTATCAATTATTGAATATATATATTTCCACCGATAGATCTTTTTTTCGATATGTTATTTTTCTAAATCAAATATGTCAAGTGCATGTTATTTTGTTTTGATTTACAGCATGTAATTAGGCACCCAATTCGGGAACTCCTTCCGCTCTTAGTAAGCCAAACGGTTTTAATCTCTCTCATGATGTTATTTGAAATTTTATTTCATCCATGTCATAGTTTATTCATATCTTTTTGAAGGGAGAAAAAACTATTTTCTAAAAATTTAGATTGATAAACAGCGCTCACAAACATGTTTAACCCCGCTATATTCCTCCTGGAAGTATAATGAATCACAGAGAATTCTTATAGTTAAAAAAAGCGATTTAAAAGTACTTTACAGCGTGCATTTTAATTAACATACTGCATTAAACTCTTATATTAGTATTTCATACAGCAACATAATAAACGTAATACAAAGTAAACAGTGTTTGAAAACAATAAATTATGAAATGTCCAGAATAGATTTGACAAGCGTTTCAATGCAGGATTGTTAAAAAAACACATTTTGTCTAGTCTTAAACAACAATTAAGAAAATTAAAGGTATTGGCATACCCTACGCATTAATTTATAATCAAGGGTATGATTATAACCTCAAGACCGGTGACATACATTTCGTAATTTTCTTTTGATTTTAGAAATTAAAAAAAAACAAAGGTATCAAATCCCTCAGTTACAGTTGACCTTAGATCATCTTGGCTTTTCATATAAGGCCCATTTTCGTTATATTGCTCATCCGTATTTATGCAACATTGGCTTTCAAAGTTTGGTTTCTGATTAAGGTAAATTCAGAAGAGCACTTCAGACATACCAAATCTATAAAAAAAAATAGGATTATATTTCGTGTTTCAGGGGAAGAGTATCTTTAAAATTACTTCATCAGAAACGCCAAATCCAAATATTTGATGAACTAATAAGTAATTTTTTTTTTTATTGAGCGCTTTTCTGGATTTACCACCTTGAGAAATATTTGAAAGCCGGGGATGCGTAAATACGATACAACGTAATGAGCTTTATGATAAAAAAGAACCTAAACAGAATAACCATATTCATTTAAAGTCAACTTTGCTCAGTCTTTAGTTTTCTGTGTTGTGTTTTGTATACTGTTGTTTGTCTTTTGGTCTTTTTCTTTTATTGCCATAGAGTTGTCATTTTTATTTTCGACTTATGAGTTTGAATGTCCCTTAGGTATCTTTCGGCTCTACTTTGCCTGAGGGAGTTGGAATTTTAGTTTCTAAATAATTTCTTAATTTATGAAAGGAGAATTTTGAATACGTATATGTGATTAATCATATCAGTACCAAAGCACTGATTACTGAGCTAGTGATACCTTTGGGAATAACAGTCCAACAGCAGTATCGACCCAGTTCTAGTAATAAAAAAACTTTATAAATCGGTAAATAATTATTGTTAGTATCAATAATTCTGTTAAGTAAAAAAAGAAAAAAGAAAACAATTCCTTTACTTGTTTACTTTACAAATAGTAAAACCGTAAAAGTGCGTCTTCCTGCGGTTGGAATCATTCATAATTCCACAATAAACTTTAAAATTGAACCAAAAAATTAAAAAAAAAGCTTTCAAAAAACCCTTATAAAAACTTGTTTTTTGAATATCGCATTACTGTTTGGGACAGTAATATCAATAATGACAAAATAGAGATATTTATATGTTGATAAATTCTGAATAGGCTTCATCAATAGATTTAAAGCTTATGTTTATTTATGAAAACCCAAGGGATGTTATGCTTCAAGTAGCCAAGATTTGAATGTCTCATTTAGAGGATTAGCGCTAAGAAGTCAAAATACATTAGTTAAGGATTTTGCTGAATTCTTTTCACATCAAATCGATGATCACGATTTAAGGTGTTGCAGCAGATTTTGAATCATGTTGGGTCGGTGTGCAAGTCAAATAGAGATTGGTATGCAATTGATTCCCTCATTTAAGTGTAAGCTTAAACAAGGTGGTACCAAACTGCTTTAAACGACTTGCAACAGTTTTATTACATTAAATGCTTTTGCTTTATCATTTAGTGTGAAACGTTCAGGGGTATTGGTAAGCACATTGTTAGTCACGTCTTTGTTTATGTATGCTGCAAAGAATTGTCGCATCAGGCAAATTTTATTGAATGAGTTTGATACACGTAGTGCATACCAGTTTTCAAGGACTGCCTTTTTGCGGTTTTGCAAGTAGCTATCAATACTATAATCAATTTTATTTGCTAAACGAAAAGCTGAATAAAATCATTTAAGACAGCAGGGAAGGTTAGTTCTGTATTGTTTATTATTCAGACTTAAATAAACAGGGAGCTATTTATACTGTAAATTTATGATGTCTCTGTACTGGTCAATGGGTCAGATTTGTCATACTTAATCATGAATTAAACTATAAATTGTTGAAATTAGATAATATGTTTTCACGTGTAGAGAAATTTCAGTAATACCAGTGCATGATTGGATTACACCTTTCTTATTGGTCAATGATCTTGCGGGGTCAGCACGAGTTCACGTGTATGTGCTCTGTGGGCAATTCCTCTTATCATCAGCTTTTGACTTGTTAACTTGTAATTCTTATCAAACAATTTGTGAAAAACTCCCACCCGCATACCCCCTTAATTTTATCTTTAGAAGTAGATATGTATATATTTTTATTAGTGGAGCAGATTTTTTTCCCCACCTTTGCTATTCTTTGTCATTTATTCAATTGATATGATTTTAGTTGATTTAATTTCGTAATAATTATGTATTATAATTTCATATTAATTATGAACTTTTATGTCAAATGTTTTATTGCAAAATGTTTTTTTTGCATTTTATGATTTTGAATAAATGACCTTTTTTCGTCAATTTAGTTTTTATATCATATATCAAAACAAGCTCAGACTCAGCCTGTGTATTCATTAGTATGTGTATGGTATCTATCTGTCTGTCTCAAATAAAAATGTGCGTATATATTTTCGTTCTCTATATTCGTGATTAAATTCAAAAAGATTTTTTAAAATGATAACGCTACGTCAATTGAAATCTAAGACCTCACTGAAACCTTTTTTTTCACAGTTGATGTTAATTTAGAAAATATTAAAAAAATGAGAATATCAACAATTTTAAAAGTGCAAACAGGTGATAAGAGGGACACAGTTAGTATCCATCGAAACACACAACACAATTACACTGATAGTTTCCTTAGTCTAGGTACACCAAATCTCATATGACATTACATATGTTAGAAAAATGGTGCTTCCAGATTCATGTGTGCTTTGTTGAAATACTGGAAATCAAAATTTAAAGGGCGGATAGCTTGTATCATCCCAATGATACATGAAGGCAGTATTTAATGGATTCTATGTACAAGTTATCATCATTACAAAGATTTATTTTTAGTCTAATAATGCATACTCATACAACTAGATTGACCAACTGAAAATCTGATGAATTTACATGTAATCTAGTGACGTTAATATAGTCGATACTGCAACAAATGTTATTCTTGTAATTCGGTTAGGAGATATGCGTTTCTTTTTAGAGTTTGTTTTTATTGGTTTGGTATTCGTTTTATACAGGTGAGTATTTTATCATCACTTGATTGCAACGCATATACTTTTCTTACATTAATTAAATTACTGAAATGGGAACCCTCAATTGTTTTGATAATCTTTTGACCTTTTGTTCTACTTCTATTTAAGTAGTAATACTATGCATATTATTGAGCTATTTATGAAATGTTTATTTCTCTTTTAATGGAGAGACAATATTGCTAAATACAGACAATATTACTACACGCATTTATCAATATTTGTGCTCATACAAAACACTATCATACCTGCACTACTTCAGCTCGCTTTCTAATGTTCTGTTGAGAAATCGATAATTTCAGTTGAGAGAGATGTACGCCCTTTTGGGCGAATGAGAAAGATTTCATCAATCAAACGTGCAAGTCATGTAGGATAATTTATATTAGTAAATTAATATATTTATGCTCTTTGGGCTTTTTTTTATTCAAAAGGTGAGTTCTACTTAAATCAATGACATTCGTATAAATTTCAAAGGAAAGTAAGAGCAGGAAAAGCGTAACATTTAACGTTAACAAAAATCAATATATTTAAAAATGTTACATATTGAGTAACATAAGCTGTTCCAATTTTACTGCACCAGATTTCGATATTGAACGTGCAACTTCATCCTGATGTCGTGAGCTGTTACAGATGATGATAGTCTTGCGTGACTATATTGTCAGCTTATATTACACATTGCGATTTTATTTCATTTCTCTAAAAAATCGAATATCTTCTGAGATAAAATGTTGTTATTATTGCATGATTTGTTTTAATAATAATAATAAAAATAATAAAATGAGATCACACTTGTATGACTATTTAAGAAAAAAAAAAAAGAACAAAAAAGATCGATTAACTTTTGACTACTTTTCAGCAATGATTTTTACAAACTTGCCTATGAAACTTCCCTTTAATGCACAATATTGAAATATTTACTCACTAAATTTATTTATCATCTTTATTTTCTCATTGTCTTTGGAGTAATGTGCACACGAAAAACTTGTTGAACCCTCCACATTTTGTGCTTGTAAAGGCTCTAAACATGTATAGGGGTAAAACAAGTTTTACGGGTGCACAACCCCCTTGCCTATCGAGGCCATATGTTTTAAAGGTAAAACATAACAGTCCAACAATTGAGGAAATTATAATCAACATATTTGAAAACAAAGCACTTGCCTTTATAAAAGAAAAAAAGATACTGCATAAAAAGTCTTTTTTGACAAAATATTGTAGAAGCCATTTTTCAAAACATCTACACACCGAGTTTAAAAAAACCACAGAGATTGAAAACTTAGAAATATGCACTGATACTTACATATTACACATATAGAGTTGAAAGTTATACAATGAGATTTAAAAAATGAAAAACACACACTTAAAAATGAAAATTGAAAAAAATATTTTAGAGAAAAAAATATTATGTTGTTACGACCAATAATCAATTTTGTAAAGGGAGATCAAATGTTTAAACATGTCGTCTTTTTGTGATTAGTTTCGGTCTCATTTATATATACCTCAGATTTGCCTATATCCATATTCATTGGAACTTGCTATCATCATAATCATTAATTTTTGCATTATTTTATTTCAAAGTTATCATTAAGGTGCATGTAAATATCAATATTTTTATCAAGATTGTATGGTTAGACTTACATCAAAATTCGGAAATTACGACAAAGTGTATTTTTTGGAAAAAATAAAAAATAATAAGAGGCATTATTTCACAGACAGCACCAAAATCAATATCCCATAAAAAATAACAATAACCAAAACAAAATAAAAACGAAATAAAAAAAAAAAAAAAAAAAAAAAAAAGGAAAAAAGGTATAGAATTTTATTTCATTATGAATTCTACATCATAAATGTCTGTTGCGAACTGCTTTTTAATAACGAATATAGTCAGAAATGGTTGTCGTAAATGACTGCCGTGTTTGCGATACTTATTTTGGAGTTCGCAGTTACAAATATACCTTACTTGACCAAAAGGATCAGTGTGAGCCATTGCAATCATTGGGCGTCATTCGTCTTAAACCCGTCCTTATCCTTTTTCAAAAATGTTCTCCTCTGAAACCACTATGCCGATTGGCACCCAATTAAACTCTGCTTTATTCTTAGCGGTGTACTGAAAACAAGTCATTTCATATTTCTTCGTCAACAGACCAAAGTTCTCTCAATTACGTTTTGTAAAACATCGGAGTAAATGTAGCAATTTTTTTTTTCTTAACTCTTTTATGTTTTTTTAATGAAATATACTAATCTCTTAATATTATTTAAACTGTGAATGTATTTTTTAATGTTGTTGTATAAGAGAGGCCGATGGTTTTCCATTTTGAATTGTAATGTGTACTTTAATGGATAGCTGTGTAATAGACAATCATATACCACAACTCGTTATTGTAACATGAATGCAATTTTTCCTTGATCTTCGAGTGATGTTATTTCTGTTTTTAGAGTAGTGCGTCAACTAAATGCCCCCCAGTTATTGCACTATCCAATCCTGCCATTTAACATTTGTCATATGAAAAGCAAAGAATGGGAGAACATTGCCCAGTGCATTAACTTCCATCCCAGAAGTTGTTATTGCACTGTCTGGCTCCGCCTCCTTGAACTAGTAGATGATAGATTCTTATCTGACGCTCTTCTTTTACTTTGTAAACAGAGCCATCTTCCAGTAAGACAACTGGGTGTTCCTTTTACATGTTTCAATTCATTTCTTAATCGCGTAACTGTTGGTTTACTAGAACGTGTGTGCCTCATCAAATCAAAAAGAATTGAAATAGCCATGATCTACATGTATGTTGATTTTAACATACATTTGTAAGCATTATATTTGTCAAAATTTTACACCTCGCCAACGATTGGTACAAAGTACAAAAGTGACAAAAATAGTGCCTATCTATGTTAAAATGAGCATAGAGCATGGCATGGCAGAATTATTTCTTAAATAAAACAAAATGGAATATCAACGATAAATAGGTCACACATACCCTAAAACGATTGTTTAAGGGAGAACTTGTCCTCTTTTTTATTTCCCCTTTCTAATAACTCTGTCCAGTGTTTTAAAAGGAGAAACTGGCATTTTGGTTGGATACCTGTTTTTATCGTGTAGGAATAACTATACCAAAAGGTGTTTCTTTGTGAATTTAGCATGCTTCAAATGTTTGTTTTAGCCCTTACGCAATCAACAACTAATCTATTATTCAATCTTTTTCCTATGGTTGGAAATGGAAGAATACATTCAGAACTGATTTAGAAACATGCTTCTTTGAGGTTTATTTTTTTATATTGTTTTGAAAATATTTTTTTCAACAGATCGACGCATTTTTATTTTTTCCACTTCAACCAAATTAATTTTTTCCAAGTCGAATCAGAATATTTTTTTGAATGATCAAACAGTAAAAGGTGTGTGTATTCCCAATGAATCTTTAGCAGTAGATAAAGCTGGTATATGCTATAAATTTCTATAAATTTGTTTCAAAAAATATTTGAATATATTCATGAGACATCAATCCCCTAGTATTGAATATCTTTTAAGCATAGGGTTTATAGGATCCCAGGAAAGGTTGCGTAATTGTCCGACTGGCGAGCGTAGCAAGACGAATTTGTTTTTATGAAAGGAGCGGCCTGACCATCCCCACACCACCTCCCTCATCCACAAAAGTGTTCAAATGCATTTATATATCTTTGTGAGCATACAAAGTTTTCAAAAATATTTGCAATGTGAGTAGACAGACCTTGGAGGAATGTACATGTACATGCAATATGTATATATTTTGATTATTGCTTTCCATCTTGATGATTAATCACAGCATATATTTTTTGTAAAACACAATATTTTTTGGGGGTAATTCTCTCAACAGATTATTTATTTTTATTTTTCTTCCTTTAGGAATCAGAATATTTTGTTTTCTAAAAAAACCATAGCCCCCTCTTTTAAGTTGAATGATTGATCTCTTATCACAACGTTTCACGCCTCTGAAACAACACGTCATATTCGGGAGTTGACAGCAGGTATACATCGAATATAAAGATTTTCCATCTATCCCTCTCAAGAATTTTGGCGAGGGAACTATATTCAAAAACAAATAAATTGCTCTCGGGTCTGTAAACCTCAATGTAACTACCATGACAACAATTAATTTACATGTACATGTACATTGTATATTAACTACAAATCCTACTGAAAACGGTTGACTTATGTGTTCATTTTCTTGAAATGAGAGACGTTTTGTGAATAGCATAGTAAGCACGCCATTAATTGATTGACATATTTATTTCACGAAAACCACAATAATCAAATCGTACATTTGCAGAGACAAGTAGTTTCCTCTCTTCGATTAATATTTCGTCTTGAACTAGTGATATATCATTGATCCATTAAAAAATAAGGCAAGTACAAGTGTATTTTAGAAAAAAAGAACATTTTTCGCACAGCTTTTATTTCGATGGTACACATATACGTACGCAAAAGTGAAACAACAAAAAATGAAACTTTGATAAAGTCACAATACGAAATTTTCCCTACATTTATCAAATGTGTGATTTTTTTCATACCAAGTTTGTGACTTTTTTGCTGTAACTTTTTTCCCGATTACTTTAAAAAGTAAGATATACATGTGGGTATAGGAGGAATGCTGGTAGAAACATGGGATTGAATCAGATTAGGTTGAAAAAAACATGAAGCTAATAAGACAACTACCCTATTTATATTTTCTTTAAAAATCCTTTAGATTTGAGGATAATATTTTTTTATCATTCTTATATTATATGGATTTCTATTTTCGTAAATTTATGACACCAAAACGAACGTGTTTCATCCGTTTCGAAAAATGTCCACAAAAAATGTGATCATCATAATGTTTATTTTTTTATACACTTCATTTTAGTGAAGGACGATGTACAGGAAACTACAGGATTAGTTTTACCTGTTATAAACCACAACAGCAGAGAATAATTCATTATCGTGCATGTGGTTGGTTTTGGCGAAACAGATGTCAGCGACATGTGACGTAAGTATAAAATAAAACTACAATATCGGTGCAATGCACATAAATTCCCATTTTCAAATATATTGAGAAATTTAATACGGAAAATACAAATTATATTATTAAAATCGTGAATAAATTTTATCAGGATATATTTGCTCGTTTGAGATATTCAAATATTAAACAATACTACAAAACCAGTAACTCGTACATCTTCAAACTAGGATATTCCAGGTTTATTCCTGCTATTCCAACATTTTAAAATCCGGAATATAAAAAGGAATGTGGGAAAAAAATCACAGGAAATAAAGTCACAATTATAAAAAAAAAAGTAAATTTGGTACTTATATTAAATGTTTGAGTATCCATACTTTTTAATAGATTTTATTAAGATGTAGGCAGAACCATATAAATGTATTATATAGTTTATAGAAAAGTCACAGAGAAATCATTTGAAATTGTATAAAGTTAATATCAACTGGATAGTGTTTGAGAATATTTCAACATCTTTTATGTTAGAATACAGGGTTGTGGTATTTTATGTTTGTTTTATTGTAATTTAATAAATTTTCCAAAATTATAAACGAAATGTTGTCCATGAAAATGTCAAGATTATAATACAATTCAACATACGGTTATAAACTAATTGCCTTCAGTTTAAAATACATTTCCTGTCAATTATCTACTGTCTTGACATAGTATAACACTTAATACCTTAATTTTTTTTTTTTTTGTTAATGTGTAATTTTATTTACCTTTAAAAGTTCCATATAACATTAAAAGAAGAGAAAAGAAATGAAATACTACTTAACACTTGTACAAAAATGGACATTATTTCCTATCAGATTTGTGACTTTTTTCCTTCATTTATCAAATGTGTGACTTTTTTCCTACCAAATTTGTGACTTTTTTCCTGTGACCTTTTTTCCCAGTGATTTTTTTCCCGATTACTTTTAGAAGTACGAAATACATGTGGGTATAATAGGAATGCTAGTAGAAACATGGGATTGAATCAGATTATGGTGCTTATAAATTTTAGGTAAATATTAATGAAATCCTTGAGGTTTTCAATCCATGTGAAATTTGAAACTACAACTTGAAAAAAATGTTACAAATCATTAAAACAAAATTATGTTCTTTTTTCATTTTTTTGGGTTTGAAAACTGTTATGTGCGTTTCTCCTGTTAAAATGAGTCTCTATAACATTCAGTGACTATGAATAAAACACAATTGCCAAGTTATAGTTATTTATTTGATAAAGTCTATAAAACAATGATGTAAACATTATTAATAAACTCATCAAAGATACCGGGATTAAAATGTTGTACGCCAGACGCGCGTTTCGTCTACAAAAGACTCATCAGTGACGATCGAATAAAAAAAGTTAAAAAGGCCAAATAAATTACGAAGTTGAAGAACATTAAGGACCCAAAATTCCTTAAAGTTTTGTCAAATACAGCTAAAGTAATCTATTCCTGAGGCAGAAAAGCCTTAGTATTTCGAAAATTCAAAGTTTTGTAAACAGTTAATTATAATTATGACCATATCAATGATAATTCATGTCAACACAGAAGTGCTGAATACTAGGCTGGTATCGACACAGTGGTTGTAAATAAACTCATCATAGATACCAGGATTAAAATTTTGTATGCCAGACACGCGTGTCGTCTACAAAAGACTCATTAGTGACGATCGAATCACAAGAAAGTTAAAAAGGCCAAATAAAGTACGAAGTTGAAGAGCATTGAGGACCCAAATTTCCAAATATCTGCCAAATACAGCTATTCCTTAGGTAGAAAACCCTTAGTTTTTCCAAAATCAAAGTTTTGTAAACAGTATGATCATATCAATGATAATTCATGTCAATACAAAAGTGCTGACTACTGAGGCATACAAAAAACTTTAGCACTACAATAAGAATATTAGCGTATATATGAAAAAAAATCGCTTCTTCTGCGCAACTCTTAAAGAAACCAACACATTTTTATCTCCAAATTGCTTGTTTTATCCTCAGGATTTTGAAGATAATTTTGACTAAAGCGATCGCGGAAATTTCATATAAAAGTTATTCCCCTCAATTGTATTCGACAAAAATTGAATGATAATTCACATGTTTTTTTATTTGTATTTAGCAGGATAAAACAATACTTGTATAAAATAGAAATAAACTAAAAAAATGCAAATTTGCTAGTGGTAAAACTTGAGCAGTAATGATAAATCTAATCTCCTTTCTCTTTGAGTCTTACCGCCTCGGTGGTCTTGTGGTAGCGTGTTCGCCTCGAGTGCGGGAGGTCGTGGGTTCGAACCCCGGCCGGGTCAAACCAAAGACTTTAAAATTGGTATTTGCTGCTTCTCCGCTCAGCACGCGGCATTAAGGAGTAAGAACAAAGACTGGACGGCTCGGAGTCAGAATAATGTGTCCGGGTAAGGTGACATGTCATCCTGCGGACTGTTACCTTGTGAACTAACAAGTTAAAAATCCGGCTCAGCATGTCGGTCTAGTACAAAGCAGGGTAAATATTCATATTACATTAACATGTTCGCGTCCTGAATATGCATATCAATTTGCCGCTGGACGTTAAGCAGCCATCATCTTTGAGTTTTTAATTCTAACCTTTTTATTTAATGATGTTCCATTTAAAAGAATGCTTTATGTAATGAATCAATAAACCATATTTCTTTCCTTCTCTCTTTCTGAATGCAACAAGCTATTTTATTTACATTTGTTTGTTACTTGTAATTTACACTAGGTTTATTACTTAAAATCTAAACTCTGTTTATGACTGATCATCTAAAACTCTGTTTATGAGTTATAATCTAAACTTTGATTATAACTAAATCCGTGTTAACATTCTGAGTATTACCTATTCTTATTTCATATCTTCACGACAATAAAAATTCGTATTCAGTTAATATTATGTATTTTTTACATAGATATTGTATTCTAAAATTAAGGCGACAGTAGTTTACCGATATTCAAATCTCGTAAATCGAGTAGGAAGAGACGTTTTACAGATACTTTAAACTATGTTATAATACAGGTTTTATTACATAATTGTTAGATTATTGAATTATTGAAAAGTAATCTGTATCAAATGGGAAGTTAAAAAATGTTTTAAATGATAATTGATAAAAAATAAAAACACACTGATCTTGTTCCTTTTGTTATTGAACAAAAATAGTATGTTTTGTTTTTATTATAGCCGAAAAAATAGTTAGTACCTAGAAAATACCCATAATCCCTTTCCCAAAATATAAATGGTGGAAACAAAACAATCATTCATTTCAATCAAACTAATGATAGTATCTTCCCAAAATGGCATATGCCAAAAACAATCAAATATTTTAGAATAATTTATTCAATCTAAATTTATAACACAGTTTAAGATATTTCTAGACAAATTCAGAATGTTAACAGGGTTTTTTTAAACTAAGAGTTTCAAGTAGTGAAGTTGAAATCATCCCATCGAAAATTTTACGGACGCCTTCACGAGTTGGTTGACCGTTACGGAATATCTGTTTCGTTTCACAGGTGACGACGAATATGTTCCAAATGTCGTAACCACAACCCCGATCTCTTTTTCTCGAATGTTACCTACCGAATCAGACTTGTCACAGGGTACTTGCAACACGCCGGGTGCCACATGTATTTGCTTACCCTTCTAGAGAACTTAAGATCAGCCCGGATTTTGGTTGGGTTCCTGTTGTTCAGTCTTTAGTTTTTTTTTGTGTTTTGTGTACTGTTGTTTGTCTTTTTGTCGTTTTTCGTTTTTTGTTATGAATTCGAAGTTGTCAGTTAGTTTTCGACTTATGAGTTTGAATATCCCTTTGGTATCTTTCGCCTCTCTTTAAATAATCTGTTAAGACATATCTATACTGTTCAGACAAATTCAAAATGTAATGGATATGTTGAGACAAAATCAGAATGTTAAGAATCTGTTAAACAAAATCAGAATGTTAGGTATTAGTAAAGAAAATTTTAAGATGTTAAGAATATGTTTGAAAAAAAATCAGACATTATTCATACTTTTCAGAATGTTTTGCACAACTTTCGGTTTTACATCCTCTGCAATGTCGTATTTGATTTGGCCTCCTAGGTTTTGATTCGTGCTCCACTGATGAGTATCATGTAGACAAAACGCGCATCTGTAGATTAACAAATTATAAGCCTGGAATCTTTTTTAATACAAAATTCAGACAATTCAGACAAAAATTGGTCAGTTTAGAATCTGATGACTTTGTAGTGTGAATAACCTTCCTATAGCTATCGGTAACATTTTCGATTTTGTCTTATTCCAAATTGTGACGTTTTGGCTGAGTGTGGATTCTCATGGCAGGGGTGTATGCATAGAAAGAGGCATTTATCCTGTCGACACACCAGGTCTCACTCCGTTTGGAGTTGATGCGATATCCTCAGATCTTTTTATCTTGATTCATAGATTCTACATGAATTTGTGAGATCTAAACATCGGTAAACCTCTGTTGTATCTAATTCATATGAACTCATCCTATTACGCCTACATTAACATTTCACACCTATGTTTATTCAGAGGAAGGAGAAAATGGAACGCTTTGGGAATTTGGTTTTCCATTAAAGTTCATCAACTTCGTAATTGATTTTGTTTTCCGATTGTTTTGCTCAAGGGCAACTGACGAGTCTTATGTAGAAGAAATTCATGCCTTGCGTACTAGATTATAAGCCTGTTATCTTTGATCAGTTTGTGAAAAATAGAAAGTGATAATTGTTAGGGTTTTACCTCTTATTTTTGTTTTTAATTATGAAACCTTAGTGCTTTTTACAGTTACTTAAATATGTCTTTTTTAACCCGTTGTTATAAACAAAATGACGATCTCTTTATATACATGTTGTGTGGATGAGTCGATGTTTGTAATGCGTGTTTTGTAATTGAATTACGTCAGATACCAAAGTAATATACAGATGTTTACGTAATATATCACATGTCTATGTATAAACAGACAAACATGACAAAATGGGAATGAAAACAATAAAAATCGCATGAAAACCAAACGGAATGAGAAGTGGTTTGTCGACAGAACAAGTTTTTCTGCTAGACATGCATCTGTCATACGATTAAAAAATACCAAATAGTAAATATTAAATCAAGGAACACATCAAAACCAGTTCTTGCTCTGCATCGCTTGGTAGGGATCTAGTTACCTATTGATAAAAGTCAAACATCATAAATAAAAAAAAAATTAAAAGATACTAAGGAGGCAATCAAAAATTATTACTCGAAGGCATCATAAAACGTCTTGGCAAAATAGAAATGACGATAAACCAGCAAAAGTCCATAACACACTACACATGGATACAAACAAAAAACTTGGAGGAACTCAGGTCATCCAGAAGAATCGTCAGATCCTGCCCCACCAGTTACACCGCCGTGTTACCCCTGTTTAATTACGTTTGTGACGTGTCTTGGTACTGGAATGCACATATGGATAATGTTAGATTGAAATGTGCTGTTAAAAATTTTGGAAAAGATTTTAAATGAAGGAATATATCTCCCTCATGCAAAGCTCTGTTTCCTTGTCTGGATTACGCTATACTTTAGGTCCTTTTTAGTTTTATCAGCTCTTCAACGTTTAAATAAGCTTTTTGATTTTCAAATATTTTGGCCTCTAACATACATGTAACTGAAGGGACATTGATTGTCAAAATGCGCATCTGGTGTGGTAAAATTGGTACCGTTAATATCATTATCCATTGAATTATACAAAAGCAGCTCGGTAAATGTCTTTCGTCTAACCATAAGACAACACCATATGCATAAGCCTTTGATACATCTAAATGATCTAACCCTAACATAACCACCGAAAGTGAAAGTTTGAAATAAAAACACGTTTTTTTCTAGGACAAAGGAAAGACTAGACTGTAGACTGTAGACGATAGAAACAACAAATAAATACAACACTGAAAGCTAAAAATGAAAAGTAACACAATAGATATAAGAAGATGTGGTATGAGTGCCAATGAGACAACTCTCAATCTAAGTCACAATTTGTAAAAGTAAACCATTATAGGTCAAAGTACGGCCTTCAACACGGAGCCTTGGCTCACACCGAACAGCAAGCTATAAAGGGCCCCAAAAATGACTAGACAAACCCGTTTAAAACAAAAGTGAGGGTGCCTTGTAAGAGAAAGCAATTCTTCGAGTGTCCAAATTGCATTCCCTGTTTAACTTATTCAGTTGTACTACCATGCTAGATTGATATGACATTACATATATAAAAATAAGGAGATGCTTTAGTCACAAAACAATATGATAAGATTTGCATTTTAAAATTTAGAAGAAGTATTTGTTCATTATTACCAAAAATAGATCCAAGTCCCCGTTTTATCAGCATAGTGGACATGTGAGATATTAAACTGCATTAAATTTCACAAATTGATTGAGAATTAACCATGAAACTATCATTCATCTTGTAAAGGCAACGTTAGACCTTGTGAAATAATAATATGAGTGTTCTTCCTTATTACCTTGTTTAACTGCTTTTATGTAAGAATATATATCTCAGTGATATTGCAATAATTGAAACAATATATAGTTCCATCGGAGATATGTAAACAGATGACCTTGACAGAAAGTAAATCACAATTGGTAACAATTGGTAACAACGGGAATATAATTTTGTATTCATATTTTGTCAACTATAAACCGTAAGCTTACATTATTTTAGTAAACAGTGAATATAGTATTTTTATATTTCAGCTACATCATAAAATTTATGAAGAGTACTTGCTACAAATTGCAATCGTGTCCAAGTAAGACTAAGATATTTTTTCACAACATTGGAATATCGAACGAATCAATGGACTATCTCTCTTTCTCCATATGGGTACTTAAATGTTATGGTGAACTGTGTATCGTTATTATACTTTGTTATATCTTTTTTGTGCATTTAGCCGTATCATGTAGCGAGAAATGGATTAAAAAAGAAGTCATATGAAAACAAACAATAATATAAAACAAAAAGAGAAATCCGAAGAAAAACGAAAAAAAAAAAACGTCTTCAATCTTATTTTGATGTTTAATATAGCAATACCATGATTCATAAGTCTAAAGAAGGAGATATGATACGAGACATGATATGGCCCCTGGAATTGCATACATAGTAAAATTATTCAAGACTTTCAAAATTATGTTAATCTTATTGATAAGTAAAAGGTTATTATAGGTTATTATAATCTAGACACTTTAGTGCAAAACGATTACTTGGGATGTTACTATGAGAAAATTTGACAAAAAATTGACATTTTACATATAGTTTTGGACAAAAATATAGATTTTAAATGGATAAAAAATACAGGATTTGACAATTCACTCAGTGGCAGTAATATAAACGTAAATGCCTCACTGTCGTGATGCCGAAGCGCTAATTTCGAAATAGGAATTTCGGATCTCAATTACATAAAATGATAAAACAAAAAACAAAGACCAATTAAATTATCTTTTGTGTTTCATTCAGATGAATGCGGAACAGAAGTTAAAAGACTTGCTTGCCAGATTTCACAGCTACGTAAAACAGGAAGAATAACACTAGCGTCTGGTCATCAATCTCAAGTGCAAGACAATGCTTTTGCTATAAATAACATCGAAGACTCATGTAATGGGGGAAAAGCTAAAAGATCATCGTAAGTAGTGGGGGTTTAAATGATGGGGAATGAAAATCCTTATGAACAAATGTACATATTTAATTCTTCTAATTTGTCTTCGTTATTGTTACTTATCCAAATATCTCAAATTTAAAATCCTCCCTTCTGTCTCTATTGCTTATTCTTGTCCATCAATATTTATGTTAATCTCAATGAGAAAAAGTCTTTCAAAACTATCTATGCTACATGCAATACGTATTTTTATTATCAACCAGAAATAAGATGATGCTTAGAAATCGTTCTGCTAGATGGACAAATATTTTTTTTCGCTGTGTAAATGCAAACAATGGACGAAATTAGGTTTTACCTTCAAAAAAATTATTTCGAAGGACAATCTAACACGCAATTATTAATTATAAACAATTTAGAGAAGATGTTTATCAGATATAGGAAGATGTGGTGTGAGTGCCAATGAGACAACTCTCCATCTAAATAACAATTTATAAAAGTAAACCATTATAGGTCAATGTACGGCCTTCAACACGGAGCATTGGCTCACATCGAACAACAAGCTATAAAGGGCCCCAAAATTACTAGTGTAAAACCATTCAAACGGGAAAACCAACGGTCTAGTCTATATAAAAACGAGAAACGAGAAACACGTGTAAATTACATAAACAAACGACAACTACTGTACATCAGATTCCTGACTTAGGACAGGTGCAAACATTTGCAGCGGGATTAAACGTTTTAATGGTACCAAACCTTCTCCTTTTTCTGAAACAATAGTATAACATCACAGCATAGAAAACACACGATAAAATATCAATTGGAAGGCTTAACTCAATCAAAAACGTAAATTAACACACTATTATCAGTCAATTTGTTTAATTTCCTTGATATAATTAATAGAGTACCAATATATATTAAATGCGCTCTGTGATTTGAACTATCTTGTATATATCAAGGTTAGTTACACCAACCTGATCTCAAAGCTGAAAATAGTTGTACATGCATACTTGTATAATATTTGGCGCAAACAACAATCTGATCATTTGTAACCGTTCTTATGAACGCCTGTTGCTACACCCGACATATGTTAGAAATGACCTTAGGTCTCTGGAGGATAGTTCTGTCATTTGCAATCATACCACATCACCTTATTTTGTATTATTTTGAAACGCATTTTTATCGGAACTCTGGATATTGAATATACAGTTTATCTTTGCAAAGTGATTATAGAAATACAATGCAAAGATAAACAATATTTCAATATATTGCGGAAAAAACAGTTATAGCTTAAATCATACAAAATATAAAATATAAATTAAGGAAAATGGCGATCGAATTTTTCCATTTGAAAAGCCATAGACAAGGGTCATACGAAGCAGATATCAAAATAAAAGTGTCTTTACCGAATGAGGGTAAAACGATCAATCACAAACATCAAATGTTCACATGTCAAGTCATCAAAAACGATAGTTATTCATTTGATTTAAAAATGTCAGTTTTCCATCGTGGTTAACATTGGAACTTTCATCAAATTCAGGTGCACTGCATCTCCCTTAAAACCGCTATTGAATTCGTAATATGTATAGAGGATGGCCATTGGTCAAATTGTTAACGCAGATAGCAAACGTTAGATTGCAGCAAATTTAAACATGAATGATACGTTTATTTACTATACTTCCATGTTAAAAATACATCACATCTCCGTAGAGACTGCTTTACGTATCTTATGTTTAGAAACCATACACGATTACTCAAAATAAGTCTGTCATTGTATAGGTCTTGAAATATTGTTGTTAATTGAGAGAATAAAAAAATGAAACGAGCCTCATGTTTACGTGTTCAGAATGCGGAGTTAAACCGGCGCCTGGTGGATCTGTATGTTTAAATCCAGTTGTGCTGAAATATGTTCTTGACTTGGCTTCCAGAGGAAAGGTTACAGTACATATAAACAAATTTGGATAAGGGTTAATGCTAGCAATTCAACAACACTAAACGATAAGACACCAACATTATGTAATGGGCTTGCAAGTTTGAATGGCTATCAATCAGGCGTGTAGTTAGACACAATTAAAATATACACACGTATCTTTTTATAGGCTTAACTTCTGCAAATTTGTAATGTTTATTAACTCACACTTTGATATTTAATGTAGTTACATTTTATCAAGTCGCTCACTTTCATGAATGTGTAGAGTGATTACAATTATAACGTACAGGAGAACATAAGGAAGCACTGAGCTTGTTTTATCATAGATAAATAATTTTATTTGCAAATTACACACGTACGGAATAGACCAAAATAACAACACAAATTACAACACAATTATAGCACAAAATATAAGACAATATTAACACAACAGTCAAGAATTACAAGTTTAAACATAATGTGACTTTTGATGGACATGGACTTCATTTTCGCAACTTTCAAGATTGCTTTATAAAGTCTATCATACGTCATGTAAGTTATAAATATTTAAACTTAATCGCATCGTGTAATTGAAAATCGGAGATCTCGAAATCAAATCAGTTATTTTTAGATAATTGTGTTTTATACGGATATCTTAATTTGAGTCTCACTTCGATTGAAATTTATGGAATTGTTCTTTACTCCCATATATACATATTTTGAACTGAACATTGGCATACTAGATTTAAATTGACAGATTTTAAAACATATTTTATTTACCTTTTAGGTGAATGAGTTTGCTGGCGCTTGCCATAGCTGTACATCCTTGCATTATGATGGTAAAGCTGTAGATCTGAAGAAGATTAATAGGGACCAGGACTTTAAGGATACGTGCAAGAAATTCGGTGGATGGTATTTAAGCGAAAAAACTCATATTCACTGTCAATTTAGAATTTGAGTTAAATGAATTGCGAATTTTTGTTTCATAAACTTTCTTTCTCGAATACTTTGGATAACAAGCTGACATTTACGACCCCGAATTGTTGTGTGTTAGTTGTGTTTAAGTAAATATCAACCACTAATATGTCAGACTATAATAACTGTACATGTATTTGATGTTGATTTTTTGTCAAAACCGTCTTTTTGAATGTTAAATAAACAATTGATGATTTCTTTTTAGATTTATATGTTTTGTTGATATTAATGTCCTCGAAAAAAAAAATGGGGAGCATATAGGCGTCGTTTTACTCGTCCATCTGCCTATTCATATATCCGCCTATGGGTACGAAACCAGATGTTTCCGCATGATAGCTTGAACCTACTTCCTTTTAAATAATGAAATTTATACACAGAAGATATAGAGATGGGAAAGAGGTCTTTGGTGATCAATAGGTCGAAGTTCAAAGTGTCAATTACTTAAAAAAACATTTCCATGAAATAATTTGTTTCTGGAAGTTAACCTAAGTTTCCTTTATAAAAATAAGGAGATGTGGTATGATTGTAAATGAAACAATCATCCACGAAGAATCCAAATGACGTAGATATAACCATCTAAGTGTCTCCGGCCTTCAACAATGAGCAAAACTCATACCTTATAGTTAGCTATAAAAGGCTTCTTTATAACAAAATGTTAAACAACGAAGAAAATAAAAAAAACAACCCCCTTATTTATGACAAAACGATAAACGAAAGACAAATATAAAAGACCCCAACCAACGACAACCACTGAATTACAAGCTCCTGACTAGGTATAGGCACATAAAGAATGTGGTAGTGTTAATAGAAATAAGAAGATGTGGTATGAGTGCCAATGAGACAACTCTCCTTCCAAGCCACAATGTGTAAAAAGTAAACAATTATAGGTACGGCCTTCAACACGGAGCCTTGGCTCATATCGAACAACATGTTTAGAGCAATCAACCCTCCCCTAATCATGGACAATGGTGTAACAGCACAACACAAGAACAAAATCAAACTGAAAAATTAGTTAGAAATAGCTAAATAGACTCATAATCAGATCGTTACGAAGCATAAACAAATTACATAAAGACAAAAGTCACAAAGCAAAGATCTAAGAGTCTTTGCAGTAACTGAAAGCTATTCTTAATCCAATGACAACTAATATATATATATCATGATCTCCCAGACTAAGGTATCAGTCAGTACACATCCAATGGATTTAGTACAAAGACGTCACAAACAGTCTGAAAAAGTATGACCTTATGCAACGCTAAACTATAAGTATATACTATCGACAGGATGTAGGACCATCTGTTTTCATACATGCAACACGTGCAAAGCTATACACATTTAAGTATGTTTTAATTTATCCAACAACAAAACATCCATACTGATACCGATAAAAAAACATATTCAAAGATCTTACTATGTTTTCATTAGGAAATCCTTTGGAAGTAACTTTATTCAAAGGATCAATAAATGAGCATGGAGCATATTTTAATTTACGTGCAACCTGAATGTTTATTAAGTCATTCATCAATCTGAATAAAATCACTCATGTCTCCTATTGCGAATTTTTCTAAATGAAGTTTATTTTCACATTTTGTTGTCGTTATCTTTCTCGTTTTCCAGTGTGAGTGTTCTGATTGTTTATAAGCAATGAAAGTAATTCAAGTTTGTACACTATCCCTGTTTTTAATTTGTTACATGAATGTTACCGTTAGAAATAAAAGTTACATCCACATGATTAGTTGGGTCAATATCTGCACAAAAGCGAGGAACACAATTATAATATTCATGTAAAAAAAACCTCTGTGCTAAGATTTTGGACATCGTGCTATTTTTAATAATTGAGTAAGCTAAACCATTTGCGCTTTTTCATGAGCTAAATACAATAGAATAAAAATATGAAAACTTTGGAGTGATTTAATGTTTGTAAATAATTGAATTTCCAGGATTTAACTGTGTGTTAAGAAGTCTTTTACTCACATGAAAAATTTAATGACATTTCGTTCCTCAAAAGTTAAATCACATATGTAAAATGTCTCAGTTTGAAACTAGGCATCACATATCCTAGGTTTACGATAGTAGCAGATGACTTGAAGAAAAGGCTACCATTATCGCCTACCTGATATGAATTGCGCAAATAAATCCAGTTAGACTAAACAAACTCATCAAAGATACCTGCTTATAATAATGGAGATTGATGTAATATTCATAATAAACGCCGCGGAATTGATCAAAGTTTCATGTCTGGTGGTTTGTATTTTAAGATTCTAGTTTGGTAAAGTTGGTTCACCAAGCGGTAATTTCTAGACCTGGTCGATCTTAGTTAATTACGTTTCTTAAAAGTTCGTAATTAGTATAACGATATTTTCTCACATCATTTTTATCATCTCTTAACTTCTCGTCATTAGTTTTTGGTTGGGCCAGGAAGTTGTATTTGTCCAACAAGTTAGCTCGGTCAAACTTTGGAAATTTATCGGTGGCGTCATATTTTACCAAGAAAACTGCAAATTCTCAGGCCAACAACGTGCAGTCAGCTGTCAGGGTTTCTCTGTCCCTTGGTGGCAATTTAAGATGTTTTACTCCTGGTTCGTACTGAAATAGTGGTGGACTTGCTTGTTATCTAAAGTTAGGTTTTCCCAGTTTTTTGTTGACTTGATACTTTCCTTTCTGATATACTGCTTTCCAGTAGATCAAGACTTGGAGCATATAGAATGACTGACTGGTAGGTGTTGCATGTGCGTATGGGGAATTGATTGTGTCATGATTAATTGAAAGATTGGTTAGAGCCTCCCGGAAGAAAAAAATATATGTTTTTTTATATACCTTTTACTTTTTGGATTATGTTTAACATAGTGTTTTGTGTTTGAAAGGAGTTGTCAAAGTAAAAAAAAACAAAATAAAAAACAGGTAAAATATATAAACAAGCCAAAGAACCGCCACGTTTGCCTGTAAAAAGCTGAATACCGGAAACCAAATGACGTACAAGTTAGCAACTATATAGATCACCGTATGTCAAGCTATAATTTTCCCGTTGAGAATAAATTTAGTAGTGACCATCGAAGATCTGCCATCAACACAAAATTACCTGACTGACATAAAAAACCAACAAAACAAAGAACATATTAATTGCTTACACCCACTTCATTTGAACTTTGGCGGATAGTTATCTCATTAGCAATCTAACCACATTTATAACAAATAGACGACCACAAATGAAGTTCATTACTTGTATCAGGTAACTGAACATGAAGAGGTGTTGAATAAGAATTTTGAGATCTCTACCTCCCTTATTTTATTCATTTAGATCTTCAGGCATATCCCAGTTTCTTTTAATATGCTCATTATAAAAAAAGATGTGGTATGATTGCCAATGAGACAACTATCCATCAGAGACCAAATGATGTAAATGTAATGAAGTAGTTCAGCGTACGGCCTTCAACCATGAGCAAAATCCATACCGTAAAGTAAGCTATAAAAGGCCCCGACATGACAAAAAATGTTAAAGAATTCAAACGAGAAAACCGACGGCCTGATTAATGTACAAAATAATAAACGAAAAACAAATATGATAGACAGCAACCTACGGCTATTACTGAATTACAGGTTCCTGAATTGGGACATGCTTAGCCAACTTACTATGTACCGTCAGCCTTTTTAATAGCAGTTATATACTCGACTGATTTACCAGTGCATCTAAAAGTTCCTATATATATTGATATCTTTTAAAATATGATAAAGAATAAAGTTGGTGCCAAATACTTTTGTAAAATGTATGCACGTACGGTACAAACTGATTTCAAAGCAGCTATTTAAGCCATGAATTCCCGATGATATCGTTTCAAAATCAGTATTATTAAAAATATTTGTATGGTGAATATTCTTTTTATTCTCTCATATATAAATAATCTTTCATATCTGAATGTAAATACTCATTATATCTTATAAACATCAAAGTTCGATATCAACTTTGATTAATGCCAAAATTTCATTTTCCGTGTATCGGATGTTTTAGTTCAGCGACTTTCATGTTCATTTTTCTTGATAAAATTAATTCATTATTGAAGTTAATGAAAAGTTCAGAGCAGAAAATACACACAGGTAAGTCTATCTATGATATTTTAAATTCATAATACAAGCAAAAATAACACTTTACAGATGTCAAACTTAAGGCTCAATACCTTCAAACAATGACGCTTTGGAAATCATTTGAGATACAAACACCTGTATGTATAACTGAAACATAGATATAAGAGTTGTGGTATGAGTGCCAATGAGACAACTCGCCATCCAAGTCAAAATTTATAAAAGTAAACCATTATAGGTCAAAGTGAAACATGTCAACACTGTAAAAAATGCTTATTTTGTAGGTCGAAATGCATTTTTCATTCTACCATAAATCTGGTACCTTTTAAGTTAATTGGACTGTCTAGAATAATAATCTTCGGGAATTTTTTTTAATTTAATTGGCTGTCTTTTCATGGCTATATTACTTATGAATCAAAAATCAAAATGGCAACGCCTCTCTTTTATTGATTAAGTTGATTCAACATTTAATTCTGCATTTTTGAGAAAAGGTAAAAAAACCAAAACAAAACATTTTTGTGGTAATTTGGTCAAATCATACCTTCTCCTTTGTACATTAATTTTAGCGTCAAATTGGTTCGGTAAAAATAAATCTCTAACGAACGAGGGATACTGAACATCGTGTAACTAAAATCTAGATGGTTTTAAGCTGTTGCGATATTTAAGAAAAATCAATGATTTGCGTTAAAAATGCAATATATGTGAACTATGTACATCTTCTTTTTGAAATTTACTAAAAAATATATTCGTTCTGAAGTGTGAACATTGAAGCATAACAGATTGGGTTTAATAATTTTTTAATCGCTGCTTTTATGCTATCAATCTCCGGAGTAAACCACCCGCTCAGTAGCCAGTGTTTCGGTAGTGGCATAATTAGAACGATACAATTTTGTTTTTATATTTCAAGTCTATAAAATTATATAATTGTGGTAAAGCTAATGGACGATCGTCCTTCGGGTCAGGTTGATGTTATATGGGTTTGGCTCATTTATTTAGGCGTTTTTTTTTGTGCTCTCAAACGTTTAATAATTTTGCCGTTCCAAATTATTGTCCTCGAGTTTATGTTGATTATTCCAGAAACATGTGTAGTGAGCATGAAAACCATATCATACATTTTTAACTGCTTATTCCTCAAATATATTAAACATTTGAACCATATGTTTCCAAAAAATATATATGTTTTGTAAACATTAAATTGTACCCGTTATTTTGCTTTTAATGTTTTTATACTTGTAGACTATGCATTATTTATGACAAGGGAGCTGACAAGATCAGATTTTGAGTAATTATTGAGCTAAATTTGTAGAATGTATTGTTTTGCATTCTTTGCTGTTCATTTATTTACTTTTTAAAATTTAGTTTTGTATGTAAGCTCACCGTCCCAGAGTATTTAATGGTTTTGTTTTGTTTAGCCCTACATAGAAAAGAAATGGTTGTTTGTAGAAACTCGTAACTCGAACTTCCAATACATTTTAAGATAAGTGTCAAAATATATAGAAATTAATATGTAAATACTCAGAATCCCAAATTATTGATATTTATCTTGTGAAAAATATTTAATTGTAATTATATTAACATAATAAACTAACATAAATGCTACATCTCGGGCAGTGATATGAGAAACAACGGATTTAGGTTAAAACCGAGGCTTTCATGCGTAAACATATATTCGTCCTAAAGATATGAAGTTGTATATACTTTCCTAAAAATTAGGTACAACTATTTCCCGTTTTGTCACCCGATTCTTTTACAGCTTGCTCTACCGTATGGTTTGTGCTTTGGTTGTTGGGGATAGTTTTTCATTGGCAATCTTATCACATATCCTTAGTTCTATATTAAAACAAACACGCTGAGGTATGCTATTTTGTCATATGTGTGTAGTTTTGATATATATTAATATAATCGTGAAGTATCATGAGGATTCATTTCTTCCTGTTGGTATACATTTTTATGGTTGGAAAATGCTACTTCGAAGGTACTTGATTTCGTGGTTTCATCATTTTCTCTTATCAAAGTAACTAAAGAAGCGAATTTTGTCGAGCATATATATATGTTGTTTCACCCTAAAATTGAAACAACATTGTATATGAAAATAAGAATCTGTGGTATTGCTGCCAGTGAAAACCAGCTGTGATTTATGTACAAAACAATAAACGAAAAACAAATATGACTATTTTTGTTTCATTGTAGGTTGACGTTTTAGCTTATTTACGAAACAATAAATTCGGATTTAATCACCAAAATATTGGTGGTAGAACAATACAAATTAAAACATACTGGAGTTGGAGGTGGAAAAGTATAGAATGTTGTCAGTCTACATCATATCATCTTCAGGCAAAAAAGTTTAAATCTTGACTTAGGCATGGTAACAAATATTTGTCATTGGATTGATTCAAGTAAAAAGTTGTTAAAAAGCAAAACATATATACTACAAGTAAGTGATATGCATGTAGTTATGAATTCTATATTAAATCAGGGTACCAATCATATAGATTTTCATGAAAATTCGCAACATTATTTCTGATTTTTTTGTTTTGTTTTGACAACCAGCCAAAGCATCGTTTTCTTTCGAATTAAATTACGCTTGCTTTTGTTTGGCGAAAGTAATTTTGGACAATTATTGCTGATTTATTAGTTTATTCCAAATTTCGGTAAATTTACTGTTGATAAAATGTTGAATTATTCGAAACAATAAGGTTTTTCTACTCCCAGGTATAGATTGCCTTGGCCTTATTTGGCATAACTTTTGGAATTTTATGTTTTACAGTTCTTCAACTTCGTATATTATTTGGCCTTCCAACTATTTGATACAAGCATCACTGGTGTGTTATGTAGACGAAACGCTCGTCTTGCGTACAAAATTATAAGCTTTGAGTTTTTAAGTATATGTTGATGATAGTCCTTGATTTATAGATACATAGGAAAGATATTTAAAAACAGTGAAATAAGTGGAAATATCTGATTCAATTAGGAAATTGATTTTGAATGGAAATTATATAAAAGCACTATATCTGTTCCTGGAAATAAAAACATTGATATTTAAGAATTATTAATATACATATCAAAGCATCATAGTTCACATGCTGTTTTAAAGTAGCATCGGTAATCGGAAAGATGGCTAAAGGAAAAACTCGTAGAATTATGACTCGCTATTTGCATCAAATTGTCAACAGAAGAACCTTTCTGGATTCACATGTACATCTAGATAATTGTTCATGTTAAGAATTGAAAATCGAGCTCCGTTCTTGAAATGTTTGTCAAATTATTAAATTTGACCAATTCAAAGAATATCTGGAAGTTGATCTTTACTGATACGTGCCCTTATGCTTGGGTTGAGTATACAAGACAATTAATGCATACTAAGCCAGGAACCTCGTCAGTGGTTGTCTAATGTTATATCTAAATTTTTTGTCATTTCGGTAATTTGTTACTTTGTTAAATTTATTCACGACTGTTCTAGACGTGGGAGATTTACACACTGGATATATTGTATAAACATTTGTCTATTGAAACTATATATTGATCTCTGAAAATCTTCGGTTTTGTGTGGTTGTTCTAGACGTGGGGAGATTTACACACTGGATATATTGTATAAACATTTGTCTATTGAAACTATATATTGATCTCTGAAAATCTTCGGTTTTGTGTGGTTGTTCTAGACGTGGGAGATTTACACACTGGATATATTGTATAAACATTTGTCTATTGAAACTATATATTGATCTCTGAAAATCTTCGGTTTTGTGTGGTTGTTCTAGACGTGGGAGATTTACACACTGGATATATTGTATAAACATTTGTCTATTGAAACTATATATTGATCTCTGAAAATCTTCGGTTTTGTGTGGTTGTTCTAGACGTGGGAGATTTACACACTGGATATATTGTATAAACATTTGTCTATTGAAACTATATATTGATCTCTGAAAATCTTCGGTTTTGTGTGGTTGTTCTAGACGTGGGAGATTTACACTGGATATATTGTATAAACATTTGTCTATTGAAACTATATATTGATCTCTGAAAATCTTCGGTTTTGTGTGGTTGTTTTAGACGTGGGAGATTTACACACTGGATATATTGTATAAACATTTGTCTATTGAAACTATATTTTGATCTCTGAAAAGTCTTCGGTTTTGTGTGGTTGTTCTAGACGTGGGGAGATTTACACACTGGATATATTGTATAAACATTTGTCTATTGAAACTATATATTGATCTCTGAAAAGTCTTCGGTTTTGTGTGGTTGTTCTAGACGTGGGGAGATTTACACACTGGATATATTGTATAAACATTTGTCTATTGAAACTATATATTGATCTCTGAAAAGTCTTCGGTTTTGTGTGGTTGTTCTAGACGTGGGGAGATTTACACACTGGATATATTGTATAACATTTGTCTATTGAAACTATATATTGATCTCTGAAAAGTCTTCGGTTTACACACTGGATATATTGTATAAACATTTGTCTATTGAAACTATATATTGATCTCTGAAAAGTCTTCGGTTTTGTGTGGTTGTTCTAGACGTGGGGAGATTTACACACTGGATATATTGTATAAACATTTGTCTATTGAAACTATATATTGATCTCTGAAAGTCTTCGGTTTACACACTGGATATATTGTATAAACATTTGTCTATTGAAACTATATATTGATCTCTGAAAGTCTTCGGTTTACACACTGGATATATTGTATAAACATTTGTTTATTGAAACTATATATTGATCTCTGAAAGTCTTCGGTTTACACACTGGATATATTGTATAAACATTTGTCTATTGAAACTATATATTGATCTCTGAAAGTCTTCGGTTTACACACTGGATATATTGTATAAACATTTGTCTATTGAAACTATATATTGATCTGTGAAAATCTTCGGTTTTGTGTGGTTGTTCTAGACGTGGGAGATTTACACACTGGATATATTGTATAAACATTTGTCTATTGAAACTATATATTGATCTCTGAAAGTCTTCGGTTTACACACTGGATATATTGTATAAACATTTGTCTATTGAAACTATATATTGATCTCTGAAAAGTCTTCGGTTTACACACTGGATATATTGTATAAACATTTGTCTATTGAAACTATATATTGATCTCTGAAAGTCTTCGGTTTACACACTGGATATATTGTATAAACATTTGTCTATTGAAACTATATATTGATCTCTGAAAGTCTTCGGTTTACACACTGGATATATTGTATAAACATTTGTCTATTGAAACTATATATTGATCTCTGAAAGTCTTCGGTTTACACTGGATATATTGTATAAACATTTGTCTATTGAAACTATATATTGATCTCTGAAAGTCTTCGGTTTACACACTGGATATATTGTATAAACATTTGTCTATTGAAACTATATATTGATCTCTGAAAGTCTTCGGTTTACACACTGGATATATTGTATAAACATTTGTCTATTGAAACTATATATTGATCTCTGAAAGTCTTCGGTTTACACACTGGATATATTGTATAAACATTTGTCTATTGAAACTATATATTGATCTCTGAAAAGTCTTCGGTTTTGTGTGGTTGTTCTAGACGTGGGGAGATTTACACACTGGATATATTGTATAACATTTGTCTATTGAAACTATATATTGATCTGTGAAAGTCTTCGGTTTTGTGTGGTTGTTCTAGACGTGGGGAGATTTACACACTGGATATATTGTATAACATTTGTCTATTGAAACTATATATTGATCTCTGAAAAGTCTTCGGTTTTGTGTGGTTGTTCTAGACGTGGGGAGATTTACACACTGGATATATTGTATAAACATTTGTCTATTGAAACTATATATTGATCTCTGAAAAGTCTTCGGTTTTGTGTGGTTGCTGCCTTATTGACATATACCACTTTTCCCCTTCATTCATATCATACAACATGATACATGTGTTTGGTCAAAACACCAACAAATGTACTTTGTAGTAAAAAGCTAGTCATGGGTAATGATTATACTATGTTCGGTTTACTCAGTTTAAGAATCGGAGACCTCACTGAAGCTGCTAATCATCATGTTTCGGATAGACGATTTAAAGCATACGGCAGTGGCGTATGTGTTTTATACTTGTAGATTGCGCATGCTGTTACACATGTTTAGTGAGCCAACAAAACAGGACATTCATGTAATTGATAAGTTTAAATTTGAGGAATATTCTGTATTTCATTCATTGTAGGCCTTTTATTTTTTGTTCGATGTTAAATTGGTCATGTTATTGCACTATCCCAAAGCCTTCAATTGTTTTGTTTTATTTAGCGCTGTAAAGAATGTTATACATGTATTGTGACAATAATTAATTCTAATTATCTTAACAAACTAAAGCAACATTAATGCCATGGATATAATAAACCCTGGTATAAGAAATAATGGTCTCAAGACAAATCCAAAGCTTCAAAGCTACTTACTTATATCTTTCATATAGATATGATGTCGTATCCTGTATTGGTTTCAAGCAAGCATGTTGATGTTTCCATTTTTCATTTCAACAGTACTGTTACATTTTGCGGAACAAAGTCCATTTAAGTTATTTAAGCAGTATTTAGTCATATATATGGGGTATTTTTTTAAGATGTGAATCTAATTATATGAAGTGTCATAGAAATGAGGTTCCTTGAGAATATTTTTTCAAAATGGAACAGATATTATAGTTTTGTTTATGAAAAAAAGCTTCAATTGGAACTTCTGTTAGGAAGAACAAATATAAATTGTCAAAGTACTGGTATTCACGATTTAAATTGTCTTCAACATCGATAGAAATTATTTTACAATACAAGTTCTTAACATTTCCACAGAAGGAACTCGTTATTTCTCTCTATAGTTTATCATTTATAATGGCAATATTCATTTTTTGATTCATTTGATGGCTGTGAGCTCGCAATCAGAATTATGAAAACTAATGTGTCTATTGGCTACTCTTTCTTATATCCTTCAATTGAATCACTTTATGCTTATTCCCGATTATCTCCATTTTAGCAATAATCGTCATTATTTGTTTTCCTCGCGAGGATTTTCAGTGCATTGTTTTTTACCGGATGTGTTTCTTAGGTGGTTCACTTTTGACTTATTTTCATAACTTTTTGTGACACTCGGGTCTTGCGTCGCTTGCAACGTAATAAAAAGAAAAAAAGCTAACAGATGATATTATTGAAAACAAGTATATTACTGACAAAATGTGAGGACACTCAAGCTGTAATAAAAGATGCGTGAAAAATATTTTTTGATACATTATGGTATAATGGAATCCTAGAAATACCTAGTTGTTTCAGATAGAAAAAAAAATGATCCGATTCTATGTTATATAAGAATTAACTCAAGAGTTATACTAACATTTTTTTTTGTTATAGATAATGCATAGCTTCAAATTATGTATTATCTGACTTACTTATATACCGTCAAAAAATATTATTTGTTCAAAGATATGCTGGAAACTGTATCCAATTTTACCGATCACATTAAAATGGGATACTCTTTTCTTATGCGTTTAGGTATAACCACGCCCAACGGATCAATTATAAGGTGAAATAAAACTCACTTATCTAGATATAAACGTAAAATATCACTGTCCAGTTACATTAATAATGCTACTGTAATTGCATTAAGCAAGAAACAAATAATTTTTCGGTGTATGTCACTTGGTAAATTATTCATAATATTAACTTTTAAAAAGGAGGGTGCTATGTTTTTCTCTCGTTTCATGATATTTTATCGCGGTTTAACAGATTATTTTTTTACAATTTTGAATAAATTTTCCAGAATAATTGTTTTTCTCTATTGTCTGGCAAAACAATTTTCTTCTTCAAAAGTGTTATATAAAGTTTTGCATTATTAAATTTATCACACATAATTTCCCTTTGTTGTAGCGATAAATTAACAAAACTTCAGATTATTTGTTTCGGAAATTAATGGTTTTTGTTTTTGGTATATCAGTATATATATTTGTACTGATTCATTTTAAGTCTAGTAAAAGATGATTTATTTGGTAGTTGTAGTGAGCTTATAACTATGGTGTTTCGAAGCTGCTAGTCTCTTAGATCGGTGCTTTGTTTCTTTTTTTATGTTGGTTTGTGCTTCGTGTCAATCAGATGAGTCGAGCCTTTTCTAGGTTGGTTCTCTCCGTAAAACATTCAGTATGCCTTCGGAATATACAAATATTGTCAAATAATGACCGGGTATCAGTCTAAGCCTCTGCAAACTGATTTTTACAGTTTAATAGCTGTTGCTATTGTCCCTGGTCGCTGGGAATGTTATGCGCTCAGAAAAACACCGCCTCATTCTTTATGTGCCTGTCCCAAGTCAGGAACCTGTAAATTAGTGGTTGTTGCATGCAGTATTTGATTTTGGTTTATTGTTTCACCATACATCAGTCATTCTGGTTTAATCATTTGAATTGGTTCACATTTTATCATGCATTCGATTTTCTCATTGGTAAATGCTGAACGGATTGAATTGTCTCTATTGACGGTACCAGTTGTGTCCATAGAACGGTTCAAGTTGTCTTTAAAATATCTCTTCATATCGTTCAAAAATACAGCAGACATTATCTAGTTGTCTCTCTGATAGACGGTCTGACATGTTTCTATAAAGACTGTCTATAAAAATAAATCATATTTTTCCAGACTTCTATATCAACCAGTATACATCGAATGGAATAAGTGTAAAGACATTATCAACAGCCTTAGAATAGCATGACCTTGTGCAATGCCAAAATATAAATATCGACATGATATAGTCCAATGAATGTTCATAACTGTAAAGCAATACGTATAGTAAATGGGCTATGTCACAGATTTTGGTACAATTGCAAACAACTTTGGCTCGTTGAATTATAACTGAAAATTGAAAACATAATCCATGTATTTCTTTTATTTTCTGATATATGAATTATGAATTCTTTTAAAATGCGTCAACGTTAGTATATTAATGTAACGTATACCTTAACAACATACCAATTCTAATGAAAAATCTATGGATTGGTAATTGGAGATTTCATGATAAAAAAAATTCGACTATTTTATTTGTTTTCTATATAAATGTGCATTTATCTATTTTTGAAAGAATTGATTCAGTAACATTTCAGAAAATAAAACAGAAGAATGCATTATTTTTATTCGGTGTACAGTAATTGTTTAACGAGCCAAAGTTGTATGCAAAATTTTACCAAAATCTGTGACAAAGCCCATTTACTAAACCTTAAGTTATGTTTTTATTTATTGAAAACAAAATCAATGTTAATTAGTATAATATATGACATGGACTCGGATAATTTTTTATCTGAAACTACTGGACATTTTTTACCAAAGATAAATTCCATTACACAATAATATCACAAAATTTACTTTTTCTCACTACTTTTAATACAGCTGACCTCTGACATTTTGTCAGAATATACTTGTTTTTCTATGAAAGTCCAATGTTATTAAAGAATATAAAATTGTTCTTGTATCCACCTATATAAAAAAAATAATAATTTAACCTGAATATTTATCATACTGTGTTTCAATTGAATGTTAACTTTTTACAGATTGTCCAATTAAGTTTGATATAGTGTTGTTACTTGATTCGTCTAGAAGTGTGGAACCTTCGAATTTCCAAAAGCAGATTGACTTCGTTAAAGATTTTGTAAACAGGTTTTCTATCGGTTCAACTAGAACTCAGTTTAGTGTTGTTACATTTGCAACTATAGTTACCAATGAAGTTTGGCTGTATGAATATCAGAACAAACAAGGCCTCATAAAAGCAATAAAAATATAACGTACAAAGTAGGACACACGTTTACACACTTAGCTTTAGAATTTGTAAGACAAATTTCTTTTCTTTCTGCAAATGGTGGACGGCCCAACTTTGGAAAAATCATAATAATTTTAACAGACGAAAAGTCAAATGATCCAATTGCGACAAGAAAAGCAGCAGAAGATCTTCATCTGTTGGGAGCACAAGTGATTTCCGTCGTAATCGGCTCTGGGGCAGACATACTCGAACTAGAGAGAATCGCAAGCGACAAGCAGTATGTAGTTAAGGTGGAAAATTTCAATTCACTTAAGACCATAGAAACGCAAATTCAATATGTTGCAAGGTAAAATGCAATTTATTTGATTGTGAACAAATTAAAAATTATAAATATCTAAAATAGAATTATGGCATGTACATAATGTAATTCAAAATTTAGGGTTAAGTTTCAAAGGTGGTTATCAGAGAAGCTTAAATAGGCTATGATTTTAATGGTCCTTCTAAAGTAACCAGGAATGATACCAATATCATTCAGCGAACTTAATTCCATATCTCTTCTGTAGCGTATGCCTTTAATTTATGCTGTGTGAGAAAGTGATTTATCTAAATATGAGTTTCGCTTCCTTATCAAAAAATCTCTATTTGACAATGCATCACACAGGAAACGACTAAAGATCACAAACAAATCATCAGCAATTGAATTCAACAGGAGAAGATTTTTCCTGCAAAAATTATATTTTAGAATTTGATTTATCTTTCATTATTTCCATTTGCTAAAAGGTCTTTTAATTTTTTTCTGTCTTTATACTCCATTTCTTACCCATGGTTACAAAGCTCGTTGTTGAAATCAACATTATTTTGAATCTGATTCAGTAGTCTGTCCAAAATCTACGACAATATCATTTTATTTTTACAGTTGATTGGATACAAACCTCAGTTGGTCAGAAAAATGAATATTTCCAGCAGAATGTCAACGCGACAGTGATAGAGTCTTGTAATATAATAATGATAATAAATTCTTTTCTCAAAGAGGGCAATTCTTTACTCAAAGAGGCCCTCGCACAAAATGCATGCATACAGTACACATTCAAAATTATAACTACCCGACTTGTTATCTTTTAAAAACAAGATATTTAAGCATGTTGTTAATTTCGAAATTCTAAATTTCAAATTATTTCAGATTTTTTTTTTTTTTATCAAAACAGTATTTATGAAAACAATTCGAAAACTTTATTCTTGAATTCTCCATTGTGAAAAATTTTAAAATGGCAACAAATACACATTTCTTGTTACAAATATTATTAAAAATAAAAATATGTCTTGTTAATTCTTTAGACTAGATTTTACAACCTGAGTTGTGAGTTTGCCCAATAAGTAAAAATATCGACATTTTAGTTTTTTCAAGCATAACATTTTCATTTTTATTTCAAATTAAAGAATTGAAATCTTATATTCCTTAAAATATACAATCCTAGTTCTACAGACGATTAAAAAAAATGCCTTTTTACCAGAAAAACATTGTCAATCTGATTAAAAAAAAATATCCGAATTTCCATTATAACAATAATATACCACCTGTGTTTCAAATTGCCCCGTAGCATATGAATTTTTAAAATCAAATAAAACAAACTTTTGATCTTATTGCTAAACTTTGAATACTTATATATCTACGGGTAAAGAAAGGGAAAAGAGAGCGAAAGATACCAAAGGACATTCAAACTCATAAGTCGAAAACAAACTGACAACGCCATGTCTAAAAAAACAAAAACAAACAACAGTACACAAAACACAACATAGAAAACTAAAGACTGAGCAACACGAACTCCACCAAATACTAGGGTTGATCTCAGGTGCTCCGGAAGGGTAAGCAGATCCTGCTCCACATGTGTCACCCGTCGTGTTTCTCATGTAAGAGAAACAGATATTCCATAACGGTCAACCAATTCGTGAAGTAAAATTTACGAAGGGATGATTTCAACTTCACCACTTGGAACTCTTGGTTTAATAGCTTCCTTGTGAGCAGCAACCCTCTATCAACGACAATTAGTCGCAAAGTGTAGTAACCCACAACAACAAAAATCATACATGCAATGGCCAAAACAAATAAAGAGCTGCGCTATGAGCGCATGCTACGCCCGTCGCTTTTTCAACGAATGAAGTTCCATAACTCCCTAATGTCATCTATAAAAAAACTAAATGGAGGTTATTTTAATAGATATATATAAACAAGTCACCAAAATTTCATGAAAACTGCTCAAAGCACTTTTGAGTTATTGTCCAAAAACTGGAAAATCTCCCCTTTTTTATGAATAAAACCATAACTCGAAATGTCTAATCTAAAATTTATTAAAATCGAAAAGGAGCTTACGTCAATAAATATAAACAATTCAACAAAGCTTCATTAAAACTGCTCAAAGCATTTTGAGTTAATGTCCGAAAACTGGAAAATCTCCTTTTTAATGAATAAAACTCCACAACTCGGAAACGTAAAATCTAAAATTTATAAAAATCGAAAGGGAGTTTACGTCAATAGATAGAAACAATTCACCAAAGTTTCATGCAAACTGGTTAAAGCAATTTTGAGTTTACGTCCGACATGTTGACGACGGACGGACGGACAGACGGACAAACGGACGGACGGACAACGGTATACAATAATACGTCTTGTAAACGGCGTATAAATATCAACAAACAAAAAAAAACAGCGCTTTTATAACTTTTCTTCATCTCAAGGACAGTTTGAGGCCTACCAAATTTTTTTTTAATCTCGCACGTTTTTTTTCTCTCCATTTTATCACACAAAGGTGACCATTTTAAAGTCAATTTCTAAATTCGTTGAATTTAAGTTTCAGCTCTTCAAATTCAAAGTTTCTGGAACACTAAAAATTGAATAGTTATTACATCGATCAACTGCCCACGATCGTTACATATGTTTTGTAAAAAGATTTATGATTTCATTGTATGCCTCTTCCATTGAGGACATTTCCTTATTTGTGATAACGTGATTTCCATGACCTAGTAACAGATATATAATCGAATTGTAAGAACTTTTTGATATGAAGTATTTTAACTGCGGAAGGTAGTTATCTGTTTTTGTTTCAAAATGTATGATAGTGTAAATAGGGGTGAATAATTTGTTCCACCCATGATAGTAATATAGAGTTAATATAATACTTCCTTGCTCCAAATTTATTTTCTAGAGTACTTGTAATCATGGGAGCTAATTAATGCAAATAGGTTTGCATGCGCGACGTTTGAAAAATGCCTGTACCAAGTCAGGAATATGACAGATGTTTTCCATTCGTTCCGTTGGTTGATATAGTCTAGCATTTTGTTTGTCAGGTTTAATGGACTTGCCCTTTTTCATTTACCTTGGAGTTCGGTATTTTTCTAATACTTTTTTGCATACGATAGATTGGATGAAGAGACAAATCTTGTTGATATCTGCGAGTCACGGGGTCATATGCATTTATTTACTTCCAAGATTCTATGTACAAAAATGAAATAACATAGACATGAGAAAACTTACTTGTTCAAAGTGAATAAATGATTGAGGGTTGATAAATTTTGGCACATTTTACAATGTCCGATATGTTATTACTTTTACATGCATTTTCTAATGAAATTTGAAGTACATCATTTTCATATGCATTAAACGGTCGTTCTTCCATAAGTGTTTGTTTTATCTTTAATTTCAGATACCTCGGAAGATACAACAGATCTTCATTCATTATGCAAATTCGGTAAGTGAAACTTCACTTAGTATGGAATTATGCACCAAAAACATCTGAAATTGTTTCAAAAATGTTCAATCAATGCCGATAATTAATTTGTGGATATCTATCATCCACTTTAATGTTGTCCTTTGTCCATTCAGCAAAAGATCGTCTTTGTGTTGCAGTCTTTAGTGCAGTTTATTATATTTAATGAAATTTTGAACATGTACATCATTCTGTTCTTTTTATTAATTTATACGAAGTGGATGACAAATTAAGAATTCAATTCTTATATTTACAGATTTTCAGAACAAAAATATGTTATTCACATTTTGAAATTAAAATAGTAAAACTAAAACACAAAACGTCAGAAGAAATTGTCTAGTGAGATGAAAATTCCACGTGAAATCATTTATTATACGTCTAGCTGAAATGGCATATGTATATGTCGCTTTCAAAGTAGATAGCTCGTAAAATATTTGTCAAATTTCAATCATTATTGTACATGTATATCATAGGATACCAATTTATTGCTTTGTATATATATTAACTGTCCATTTATACAATATATATTGTCAACTACTTTTTTCAAATGAAGTACACAAACAATGCGAAACAATAGGGTTGATTCATTAGATAGGCGGAGCTAATAAATCTTGGGTTGCTTTCATACGGCATGGGTTGCTTTCATACGACTTAGGTTGCCTTTACACAATATTAAAGTATATAACGGAATCACATGCTTTGACCTTAAGCCAATAAAAGATCAGCAATTGTATGAGTTTAACGCGTACTGTAAAAATGTGACTTTTGAATATAAAAATAAAAGATGTGATATAATTGCCGAAGAGACAAATCTCCACTAGAGACCAAATGACCTTCAACAATGAGCAAAACCCATACCGCATAGTCGGCTATAAAAGGCCCCGAGATGACAAATGTAAACAATTCAAACGAGAAAACTAACGTCCTGATTTATGTAAAAACAAAATGAACGATGAAGTTTACATTTATTCAAAAATTAATAGTATTTCCGGTTAAACAAATGACTTTCCAAACTTACCTCAAACATTATGCCGTTGGTAATTGGTCGTTTTCCCATGCATACAGTATATGTATCATTTGTGTTTTCCAATTTCATGATTTTTGATATATTGGAACTGCGTATTATCATTGAAAGAATGCGTTTCAATGAAATTAAAGTTAACGTCCATTTCTAATTTGATAAAACTGATCATCTATGTGGCTATTTTTTTACAAAATAAGTTGGAGTCCTCTACAATGACAAGAATAATGTTTTGAACGGTGAAACGATCATATGTGAAACTAGTAAAACAAAATTCGTAATGTTTGAAGAAGAAAAAACAAGCGCCGTTGCTAGGAAAACCAACGTTATGTTTTAGCACCTTAGATTCATTTGAAAAAAGAAATCGTTTGAGATATCTGTTTTCTATTTGATTGGAAAAATTTTGTTTTATTTTGGGTAGAATCTGTTTTAGCGGACCCGGAAGTTGGAAGATGCACAATTTATGTGCATGACCGATAACCCCAATTTACGTTGCTATGCTAGAATATAAACAGCGCCCATTTTTGTTACCGCTTCAAAGACGAAGATGCAAATGATTTTAAAGATTGCCTTTAACTAGTGTAACTGAACAATTTAAAATAAATCTAAAGCACTTACCAATTTAAGCTTGAAAAATCATCCAGACTAGAATTTAATGTGTTTGTTATTTCGTGTAGTACTCTGGGTTTTTAGTTGCAAGTTGCGGTTCACTGATGGTGATAATTTCTGTCGTAATCAATGTTTGTTTTTGTTTTCCTGGATTATACACCTTTTTAATGAGGGTTATAAATGCTATGAAAGGATCTTCAGAGCCGATTATATATTTCTTTCGTACACAATATTGACTGAAATAAGTATCATAAAGTGATTTTACCGTGCCGTATTTTGGTAGTGATTTTTTAAGTGCACGCCAGGTACTTTCAATGGTGTTTGTATGCGCTCCTGTTTCTGGGTCTACAAAATTTACGGAATGATTGACTTTCAAATGCTCAAATCCCTCTGAACCTAGACAATCATATGCTTTCCAACAGTCACTAATTATTGTTGTTCCTGGTTTTATATTGTCTTTTATTAATTTTAGTAATGTTTCTTTTGTTCGATTTTCCACTGTGGCAAAAAAACTTTTTTTGCTGTCTCTTTCAATACCTCCAAACACCCACTGACCTTCTACTTGACGCCCTTTGTGGTATTTTTTCCCCAAATTTACTTTCATCTATTTCAACAATTACGCTATCTCCTCCTATTTTTCACTGTCTATTTTCAAAATTTCTATGCAGACTTCACGGCAATAATTGTACCAATCTACTATTGTTTGGTTACAAATGGAAAATTCATGCTTTACAAATTCTTGGTCTACTTTGTAAATCCAGAAATACGTAATAAATAATATTTTTCCAAACTTAAATTATGTCCTTGAAACCAGGATCCGTTTCTGATAGAAACTTTTTACTGCACTTTTGTTGCTGCACTTCCAATAAAAATGTCGTTTGAAAAGAACTGTCTTTTCTTAATCGAAAATGTCCATGGCTACACTTTTACATACCTCTCCAGTTAAATCTAGAATTAATCATATAGAAATATACCACTGAATAATTTTCTCAATACTTTCACAAATAATAAACAAATCTTTTAACTTGATCGGCATTTCCGTATTTACATTGTAATGTTTGTAAACATACGCAGCTGATTTTACGTTACGGTTGACAATGACGTAACTTATTTCATGAATATTCATGACGTAGAGGTCACCGATAATGGAATATTTATCACGTGATATACCAACCTAAGTAACGGAAGCGTGGACATTTTGTACACTTACTAAGACGTCTTTCTGTTAGATATTGTAATTCTAATTTAAAAACTGTTTAAAACAACAGTTTTTAAACAAAACTCACCTGGGAATTCGATTTTGACCTTATTTTTGGATTTTTGGGCTATTTTCGTTTTTAACTTTTTGGCGCGACCAATCCCTACATACTAGTATTTACTATAGTTTCCGTACTTTTATGGGGTCCGCTAAAGTAGAAGTACTCCTTTATTTTAACATTGAACTTAACTGCTGGATTTTTGATAAGGTATGTCTTTCCATACTATGGTCGATATAAATAGTAATTTTGCAGAAATATCAAAACTTTAATGTTTCTACACTTTATACTACTATTCCCGTGCTCAACTGAAAGATCGATCATATCGTCTCATTTAACAGATCTTTTTCTTCAAAATGGGATACGTAGATACAAATTCCTTGTTTGGGATCATGAAAATTCTTATTATACAAAGAATCACACTGATTCGAACAACAGATACACCACCGAAGATGATAGATATCATGAAAAAGGTGAACTTTTTGATTGGCAACTTATTTATTGAGTTTGATGGATTGATTTCAGCAGACAATCGGTATTCCAATGGGTACTTGCCACTACTGGCCGACCCTTTTTTATACTCATATGAATAGAAACCCTTCTCAAAGACAAAAGGAAAAAGCAGCTTGCAAAGTTCTAAAATTTCACTTTCAGATATATTGATGATTTTATAATAACCCACATTTCAATGAGTGCTTACATCACATATATCCCAGTGAACTTGAGATTAAGTATACTACCGAAAGTAGAAGTCTACTTTATATCTTTTCCTCGATATTGAATTAAATGGACGACTTTAAACTAGAATCTATGACATATGTTATGATTTCAACTTCCAATTTCGCAGCAGTAAAATACCCTCTGCTCAATAGATTGGCGTTTACATATCTCAGTTAATACGTTACGCTCGTGTATGTCCATACTTTACGGACTTCATTAACAGGTGTGTTCTTTACACTCCGACAGAGTTATGAAGAAGAACGACTGAAATCGACACTACATAAGTTTTACGGCCACCATCACGAATCGGTTGACCGATACGATGTCCAAACTCATTAGCTACATGTTTTCGCGGTCTTAGTTTTTTAGATACCAGTGTAGTCGTCTGACCTGTAATTTTACCAATTTTGACATTTTGAACGAGTGTAAATTTGCATGGGGGTGATGCATGCATAGCAGGAGACGCTTACCCTGACGACGCACCCGGTCCCGCTCCTTAAGTTGTGTTAAATTCTAACCTTGACTGACTAGGATTGTCAGTTTTCTTTGGCTTCCTCCATCAATAAAAACGGACCGCCATGAAATAGCAAAAAGTCCCCAAAGTGGCGTTAAACACCAACAATTAATCAATCAATCGTGTTGGAGATCATGTGATTCCTTCAATATTTGTTTGTTGCCTTAATTTGTCTCTTCCTAATTGATTGAACATCGGTTAACTACTATCGCCTTAATTCATAACATGAACATTATATTAAATGGTAAAACTGGATATCATATTTTTCAAATGGGAATATCGTTTAACAAAATTCGTAGATAGACAACTTGCACCATGGACAAAAGAAAAAAGATAAACAAATGTGCACACCAAATCATACAACACTAAACAGAAAATACACTAAATTTCTTTCAAATGCAAAACGTTTGTTGTTGTTATCTGAGGTCGTTATTTAGGCTTTCACTAATTTTAAGATTTTGCAACCGTTCCTCAATAAATGTCTTTTTTTTAATAAACTTGTAATAGCCACTGGTATTTTCAACTTACATGTCGTGTACCAGATCGACGTTGTCAATAGATGGATTAAAGATCAATAGGAAAATTCACGAATGAGATCCTTAAAAGACAAGTTAAGCAAATAAGTACATGTAATCTCTAAGACATATGCACATGTAGAAACAAAAATATGTAAAAATCAAACAAATTGTAAAACTAAGGCATGAAGAAAGAACTCGCCAAATAATGTTATTGATACTTTTATTCTCGTCGTATGCTACAATCGTCGTTTTGCGTATTACTGACCCCCTTTACTTAAAATATCAGGTATTGAGTAAAACCATGTGTGAAAACGCGCAGCATATTATAATGAGAACTATTTTAGTCGTTTTGGAGAACTGACTGAGTGATAGTTCTCCAATTCACAATAGTGACCGTTTTCTGCTCAATTATTGCCAATCATATTTAAAACGATCTCTTTTACAGATTTTCTGGATTTTGATATTAATAGGATTTGGAAGCTGTCTAATTCTTGGGTTCATCTTCAAATTATGCTTGTTTACAAGGTTGAATTTCTCAGCAGAAGAGCGCAACAAAAGAAAAATATCTTCTGCATTGAATGAAGAAAAGAAGACAACCGAAAAGCCTATCAGGACAATGAACGAATTGGATTTTTAAAATTTACATAATAACTTACATTTAAATATGTGTTACTTCCGATGAGTATTTTCATTATGACATTTTTTTTATATATCAATTGCATGCAAGCTCTAATGTTGTCTGATTAAAAACATGAAATTATGCACCCGCTTCGAGATCTCATTCAGATAAGTTGGTTATAGTTATAGTTCATTCATATCGTTTTGTAGGTAGAAACTTGACAGAATATGTTAAAAATTTGAAATTTTTAAACATAGAATTAAAATATTCTAAAAGAATAAAAGTAGAAAAAATAAAAACAGAATGTCGTGATATCAGCTTCAACAATATATAGACATGTGCTTATTACATCTTTTAGTGAGCCCTGAGCAGTCCACTAGGAAAGTGAAACAAGTAAACCCACACTGCAACAAATTTTTCGTACTGTTAAAATATGGCATGGTGTATTTCACCTCTTTCTATTTGTCTTATCAACAAATAATCATTTGTACTTTTCACATGACTTCATACATCCATCAGTCGATTATTGTTAAATGCAAAACAAAATGAGATCTTTTAATTCTCTTTACTACTTTTCTAAGATATGCAAAAGATACATAGAAGAACGTATAATAAAATAAATTCACAAAAAGCACTCAACGCTACAGTATCGATATAATAGACTATACATTATACGGGTAAGTATTTGTCACCTACCATTTTTATATATATTTTAAAACAGTTTGTTTTTCCAAAAATCTTTTGGGGCATTTCAACTTGGTTCCAATAGAAGCAGAATTGTTACAGGTTGATTTTATTTTATTTAGTCTTATTTGTTGAGAAGTGTTCTCATTTTCTGATGATATAAATACAAGTTTTATTCTTTGTTTAGAAATTTGCTATAAATTTCAAGTACATTAACATGTAAAAAGAATGTTATATATGTTCACAACACGAGAGAGAAATAAGTTATGGCCAAATAAATAACTATAATTTAGACAATTCTGCGTCTTTCAACACATAATTTGTGGATTGTTAAAATCCAATCATAAACGCCTTAAAATATTTTTTTAAAAACACGTAATTTATGAAATATATAGCAAACAATTGTAGGAAACGAATTAGTATGGCCATGTAATGTACATATGTACATGCAAAATTCAATAATTTATAATACCGTATCACTGACTGTTCTGAAAGTGATCTAAAAGTTCCTAATAATATAACTTACTGATTTGTAATCATGCCGACCTACAACCAAATATCAGTCACAGTGGCGGCATGTTTCTCGGAGAAGCTATGATCATAAAGCAACGTATTAAGTAGTGGAGGAAAACAAGATCTTATTCAAATAATAGCATACTTATATACAAATTATTGCTTTGAGTGTTCCTGATGAAGATAAACCCAGAAAAGCGCTTCGGATGCATTAAATGCACGAGGTGCTATTATCCTCATCATCACCGTCAATAAGTATGTTACGCCAAAAAAAAAAGTAGGACAATTCCTTATATTGTTTGCTTTACAAATAGAATTACCATATAAGGGTCTTATGATAATTTGGTCTTAAAAGATTCGTGCAGTTGGATTCATTATTTTCCATATGTTTTTAGACTGAAAAAGTGGGGCTGGCTTACGTCAGACTGGTAATATTGCTACTCATGTTTACACCGGAAATTAAATTATAAATACAAAGATCGTGGTATTTTTATAAAGATTTTTATACTGAAATCTTATATCTCGCTGAAACAAGCGCATATTTAACTGGCTGGGGAATGTATACTCTATCAGAAGGAGAAACATTATATATATCTATACTATTAAACGAGAAGACCTCATTTTGTGTGTCGCTTCTTTTCCTTCCACAATAAATTAATCATCATGCCCTTTGTTCTATAGGTACCATGCATAGTTGCATTTGTCATCCTCGCTTATGATTATTCAGTTTGGGTTATTTTGGGAGGAAAACGAAAATAAAGGCGTCCGGATATTGTTTCCGTCATCGGACGGACTTTTAAGTCATAGAAAGGACTTCCGTTTAGGACTGTTTAAAATTACACATAATTTTCATAAGTACTTGGGGACAGGACAATTATTTTCGCGTTTTTCTGTAAACTATCATACATATACTATAAATAAAGTGTATTTGCTATTTACTATCAATTCAAAGTTTACTATTCACGGCGGACACTGATATATTATATAGAGAGTCTCTGTATAATGTATCAGTGACCGCCGTGGATAGTAAACTTGAATTGATAGTAAATAGCAAATACACTTTATTTAAAGTATATGTAAGTTCATAGTATACAGAAAACAGAAAACAAAAATAACGGAAAAAGGGGAGGGCTAAAAATTGTCCTGTCCCCAAGTACCGATGACTTTTGATACCTTTCCTGAAATTCTCCAGTCATTAATCTTTACAAAATTCATCCTACAACAGTTAACATACTTTCAATTACGCTCTAATGCCCGCGATTTCGCGGGTGTGTTCTAGTATATATATAAAGTAAAATCTGTAATGTGGATAGAACATTTGTTGCATTTATCATTAATTTTGCTGCAAAGATTCAATGCGAAGTTTTTAAACAAAGGTAAAAATAAACTTAAGAGCTAATGGAAATAGGTAGTTTTGTATTGAATAAATGTATTTAAAAATACTGGATTGTTAACAGAAAATTTTTCGTCTAATAAAATATCTGCATATAAAGCTGAAATGGTGTTGTGTTAAGTCGTTATGATGTTAAGCCATTAACTTCTTTGCCCTACCCATAAAGGAAGAATGCTGCTATTAGAGGACATAGTAAGTTCCCATCGGAATAAACAGTTACACGGATGGTATTATTGTTGTAAATTGCATCCCCATGTAACCAAGATAGTCAATATAACATGGATTCTACTCAAAAAATTTCAACTTTACAAATATTTATTTTTAGTCAAATAATACATATTCATATTACTAGATTGACCAACTGAATATCTGATACATGTACATGTAAACTGGTGACGTGAATATAGTCGATACTGCAACACATGTTATTCTTGGGTTCCTTTTGGAGAAATGCGGTACTTTTTAGAATTCCTTATAATTTGTTTGGTATTCATTTTAATTGCAATCCAACACGGGTGAGTTATTTTTCCTTATTTGATTGCAACACACATATTTTGTGACATTAAATAAATCACGGAAATTCATTTCTTAAAATTTTCGATTATTCTTATCAATCTTTTATTCTACGGCTACATAAGTGGTAGAACCATTCAATTTGTTTATATATATAATAAGGAGATGTGGTATGATTGACAATGAGACAAAGAGAGGCAAAAGATACCAGAGGGACATTCAAAAACTTAAGTCGAAAATAAACTGACCTATAATGGTTTACTTTTATAAATTGTTATTTGGATGGAGAGTTGTCTCATTGGCACTCACACCACATCTTCCTATATCTATTGACAACGCCATGGCTAAAAAGAAAAGACCAACAGACAAACAATAGTGCACAAAAAAACAACAACATAAAACTAAAGACTGAGCAACACGAACCCCACCAAAACTGGGGTGATCTCAGGTGCTCCGGAAGGGTAAGCAGATCCTGCTCCACAGGTGGCACTATTCACCATGCTTTATTTCTTTTATAAATCAGACGAGGTAGTAAAATAAAGTCACTATTACGCCATTAAATTACAAAGTCAGCAGACAAAAAATTGCCACATCTGATCTACAACAGTCCGATTTCTAATGTAAATGCCGAATCGACATTTTAAGTTAAAAGAGGATTATTTTCTCTCTCTGTCGGACGGATGAGGAAGATTCCATTACTTAACGGGCAATTCAAGAAGTTTAATATCATACTCAAGTAATTTATAAGTATACTACGATATTTTTTATGCTCTTATAGGCTAATTCTTTGTTTAACTTTGTTTTTATTTTGACCTTTTTTATTCAAACTGTGATGTAGGATTAAAATAACTGACAAAATTATTTTAAATCGTGCGTGACAATATAAAGTAAAAAGTAAAATACAAAATCAATATGAAATAAAATGTTTGATATTGAACACCTAATATCATATGGTGTGACAGATGATGTTCTTGCGTGCCTCCATTGCCATATCATATTACACACTCTGGTTTTATTATTCGTATTTCTCTAAATACTGAATATGTTCTGAGCTGATTTATAAAAATGTTGTAATAATGGCAGATTTTGTTTCAATAAAAAAAATAAGATAAAATGGAGTTCCACTTAATTAACTAAACATATAACTATTCTAGTAACTTTTAAAAAATATCAATCCAATCAACTTTTGACTGCATTTTAACAATCACTAGTATAAGCCCTCCCTATGGTCATGCAAACTTTTAGATATTTACATACTTAAGGGCATACGATACAGTTACAGAGGAGGCAATGACGTTGCTAACGTAAATTGTTATTTTCGCGACGTCAAACTATGACTTATCGGGAAAAGATTCAGTTTTCGACTGATTTTATCATTCAAACTTATTTAACTTGAAAACGAGTTCATGGACCCCTCTTTTTTAAAATGCCATTTGGTTTGATTTCGAGAGAAGGTTATGTGTGCCAATTTTCATGAAAACGTAAATAGTGCAATTTTTTAAATTTGATAAATATACAGCAAAAAATGATGTTTTTTTCTACATTCATGAACATTTGATAAATATGAGTTATTTCTGAATAAAAAATGTATAATTTTTAGGATACTTATAAAATACAGAAATTACAAATTATTTAACAAAAACTATTTGTGTTTATCTTTTAAAACAAAAATTTATGTCTTTCTTTCGAAAGGAAAATACGGCCACAAATCCGAATTTTGAGCAAATATACATCTTTCCATTTTTAATATTTTAATACATAAGAAGGGATAACAGGAATTATCAAAAAAAAAAATACTGGACAGTACAACATACCCCATCAACCACGTAGAAACAAAGAAAATTAATAACGAACTACACATGTCCAGATAGTCGGACTTGACACACGTACAGCATGTGGTTGGGTTAAACATGCGCACAACCCTTACCTATCAAGACTAGACGTAAAAGTAAAACATACAATAACAACATGCACAGTCCGACAATTAGGAAAATTTGTAAACATTTTGCTTGAAATGATATAGATTTCAAAAAGAATTATTAAATACAATAAATTATATTCAAAGCACTGAACCAACTAAATTGAAATAAATGACAAAACATTGATTTTTTTGTGTCTAAGCCAGATCAAAACTAACATTACGCAATATTATGTCACAAAAGAAAGTTTTAATAAAATACGCCGATTTCAATTAAATGAATTAACTTATTAATGAACGAATATACGTTTAAATACTAATTTAAACACGAACCAACCCATTAATCAAATGTGTTTATGAACATGTTTTACTTTTTACTTTCGGTATTTATTTTTGAAAATATCAAGTACATCATAATGGCATGCTCGCAAAAACTCACAAAATGATTCTAGAACATGTTTTGTTAAATATCTTTTTATCAAGACTTAGATCATATCATTATGTATTTAAAATATTCCTTGGAATAATCAAAAATTCTCTAATCATACTGCGGAATTTACCCAAGGAAACTTACTATAAATAAATATTAACAGCAATAATTTTCCTTTTCTTGATTTGGATATTTCAGTTTCACACGGGAAAATCAAAACAAAAATTTAAGACAAAAGACGTTTTTCGTTCCCTATCGTTGATTTTCCTTTTTGATGGTTTGTTCCTTATGTCTTCTCTTTCGATGTGACATTGTATATTTCACCACTCGTTCGCTATGCTCGTGTCAGAAAAGCGTTACACGTACAGACTTCAATAAACGTAATCTGTGAAAACTGGTAAATTATTAATTCAGGGATTTCGTTACCATAAATTATTCAAAACGTTTGCTAACAAAGACACAAAGAGTTGGTTTTGAAGTTTGGTTGTACCTGTAGAAATTTTATTAAAACGGGATATAATTTTACGGTTATTTTGTTTATAAAACCTGTTAATTTAGATGTATTCATGTGAACTCTGTGATCCGATGAACAAACTTATTCTCAAAGGATACCAATGTAACACCGCATCTCTAATATTGTTTTGATCTGTTCTAACATTACTTTATTTTGATAAATTAAAACATAATTTCGTTGGATGTGTGCTGAGTGATACTTTAGTCTGGGAGAACATGATTTATACATTAGTTATTATTGGCTTCAATATAAAAAATTCCTAACCAACCAATCAACGAACCAACCAACCAACCAACATCCAGCCAGACAGCCAAAACACCCACAAAAAAAAAAAAAAAAACCAACAACAGTAAAAATCTAAAATAAATCAGAACAAAACAATATAGCTGCCATGTTTGCGATATTCATTTTGAGGTATACAAGAAAAAGCTCACTTGACCAAAAGGTTCTGTATCTTTATTCATTAGTTTACCTCTAAAACCATTGTGCCAATTGGTACCAAATCAAACTGTGTGTCATCCTTAGAGTGTACCCTTTAAGCCGTAGCCAATAGCTTCGTTGACAGACCAGCATGTCTGCTATTACTAAATATAGATACTCGATGTATATCAATGATTATTTTCTTTTGGTTCTTTAAAGATCATAAAGTGAAATAAAGTGATCTTTAAGTTATCAACATTATAATGATACTCAGAGTCTTTGGTTGCTGTCTGTCGTAATTATTTTTTCTTTTATTGTAAATCGTAAATCACAAATCAGATCGTGGGTTTTAAATTTTGTCGGGGCCTTTATTGGCTAACTATGCAGTAGGGTTTACTCATTGTTGAAGTACGGTATGGAAGGAAGATACGCCATAATTATACATTTCTTAATTTGTAAAATGCAATTTCTTAATTTGTAAAATGTAAATGTAATTTCTTAATTAGGTCTTTCCACTTTTCTATGGAAAGACCTATTGCATTTGTTCTGTTTATAAGGTCTTTCCTTTTTCCGTGGAAAGACCTATTGATTTTGTTCTGATTATTATTTTTTCTTTTTCCGCCACATTTTCTTGCGGTTTATAGTGGTTTTGCAAGATGTAGCTTAGATTTTTGTATATGCTATCGAACAGTTATTGAGCTTTTGAAACTCATCCTGTTTAACCGAACACTTTTCATTGTAAGAGTTATCTCCCCATACACTGTTTTTCTTGTGTGCGCATCTCCTTTGCAAACGTAACAGATTACGACAAAATTGTTTAACAAATTTGCTCGTTAATTCCTCAGGATCTTAAGAATAATTTTAACCGAACCGTTCCGAACACTCCGTATGAGAGTTATTTCCTTTCTGTATTTAAAATAAGTGAAATGTAATTGAAATTGGTAAACCATAAGTTATAGAGACCTAGGATTATTTTCAAAAACAGTGTGTGATAAGCTATAGCGACCTAGGATTATTTTCAAAATCAGTATGTGATAAGCTATTATTTAAGACAGGACATACTGTGTTTTATCATCTAAAGTGAATTTGGGTGGAATGACCTTCAATTGTTCTCTAAACAATTGGTTTTAAGTATTTTTTCTTCTTCCACCAAACCCTTTTCTTGCGGTGTATAGTGGTTTCGCAAGAATTCGCTTAGATTTTTGCATATGATAACGGACAGTTATTGCGCTTTTGAAACTCATCCTGTTTAGCCGAACACTTTTATTGTAAGAGTAATCTCCTAAACACTGTTTTTCTTGTGTACGCATCTCCTTCGCAACAATGAAAGAAATCGACAAATTTATTTTTCCAAATTGCTCGTTAAATCCTCAGGATGCTTCGGTCAATTTTAACCGAAGCGATACTGAGACTCCATATGACTCCAGACAGATGCCCAGCATTTCTATGTCCCCTGCTCCATGTATAGCAGGGGACAATTAACTGAATGGATTCTAAAACATCTTAGGCACAGTTAAATATTCAATACAGTATCCTTGGCAATCGGTTATTTTAGTCAACTTTTGAAATGAAGGTCTATGCTATATAATTTAAAGTTATATATTATAAATAAAAAAAATCATATTTGAAATAGATTTTACATTTTAAAAGCACACTTATGAGCACCTAATTGTGATGTGTCTTCTAGTTTTCTATTTCTTAATGTTAATGTGACTACAAAGTGCATGATTCAAGTTGCTTTATAGTTCCAAAATTCAATACTAGCCAATTAAATTTTTAGTCATTCTTTGTGTTATACCAAAAACATACACACGTGTATGTACTGTACTTCAATGAAAATGAAGAAGCCTCTTCTGGATTTTTCTTGGAAGTAAAGTGAAGGGATGGATATAGAAAAGTTAGCAATGTTGTCTTCCTTTCATACATACAAAACATATGATGTCATTTTGATAGGAACAAAATCCTAATATTTTAGAAATTTAACCAAAAGAACAGTGCTGTAATGTCCCCGCCTGTCAGAGTTTAAAGGGCAATTATTGTGCCAAAAATCAAGGTACTGCACTTATATATACCAGATAGTATCAAAACACATTACATGTATAGTCAAAATCTGTTAAAAAAAATATGTAGAGAATGCTTACAATGGGAATCGAATAGACGGACAGACAGGTCCCCAGCATTTCTGTTCCCTGCTCCATCATGTGTAGCAGGGGACAATAAATTGAATGGATTCTAAAACATCTTAGGCACAGATAAATATTCAATACAATATCCTTGGGGTATTTCAGTCAACTTTTGAAATGAAGGTCTATGCTGTGCACAGAGTCCGAAAAATAGATAACCGTTTTAGGTTCTGTTTTCTACCAAATGATATTTCTATTATAGCTTGAAAATAAATTTTAAGTGGAATTTTGAGAATATGCCTCTGTGATTTGTAAAAACTTGTAAATGAAACAATATTTTCATACCCTTAATTGCTGAAAATCTGTATAAAAAATTGACTGTTAATTAATAAAAATCTTTGGAACAAAAGATGTTTGTCCCCGCGGCAATGTGATGGAGGGAATTAGTAATGGTCTGCGTCCGTCCATTTGTCTGTCCATCCATGCGTCTGTCTGTCTCGGGTACTTTGTGGAAGCAACTCCTCTGAGACCGGCAAGTTGATTTTACTGAAATATTGTAGGATAGTTATACACAATATGGATTTGATCATTCCACACTGCCGTTTTGATTCGACAAATTTTACAGGAGTTATTGGATTTAGAAGTTTTTGTGCATTTGAAACTATAGGAACACTTTGCGGACGCAACTCTTCTTAGACCGGCTGTTGGATTTTGTTGAAATTTTGTTAGACATAATATGTACTTTATCATTGCACACTGCCGTTTTGATTCAACAAAATTTATTTCGATTGAAATATATATATATATTTATATATAACCAGTCTAAAAGGTACATCATCACAAAAATGACAATAAACGAACAAATGTAACTATAAATATTTCGATAACAGATATCCTTCATCAATATGAGCACGATATAATGAAGGATATCTGTTATCCGAAATATTTATAGTTACATTTGTTCGTTTATTGTCATTTTTGGTGATGTTGTACCTTTAGACTGGTTATATATTATATTTTGTAGTGTACTGTATCATATTTATATGATCCATCGCCCCGTAAGATTTATCGTTGACTATTATTCAGTCATTTTATATATATATATATATATACGTCCTATACAAACCTAGAAATTCCATTTTACAAATTAACAACTTTGTAATTTCATATTTACGATTTAGAATGAAGAAATTTAATTGACAAACAAAGAAATATCATTTCACAAATTAAGAAATGTAGAATTTTATGTAACGAACGAAGAAAATACGTTAACAAAATAAGAAATTGCATTTACACATTAAGAAGTTACATATCACAAATCAAGAAATGTAGAAATACATGTGACGGATGGAAAAATACATGTTACATTTACAAATTAAGAAATTGCATTTTACAAATTAGGAAATGTATAATTATGGCGGATATTCCTTCCACAATACGGTGACATATTGTTTCTTATATCTACACCATTTGGTTTCTGGTGGATACTTGTTTCCTTGGAAATGATTCTAATTTCTATATAAATCTCACACTATTTTAGACTAAGCCTAAACGAATCTTGAAATATCAACAATGAACATTAATTTTAACATTACAGTATATTGCTATATTTTCATATATTATTTCAACTCAGTAAACTAGGCTGAAATGCAAAGTAGAAGTGTTCTTGGCAAATTGTTAACCTTTAACATATATATAATCTTTTATAATAGTAGTATCTTTTCTGATACAAGTACACTAAATAGGCAAATTTAAACCAAACTCGAATCATCCACTTTCAGTATTATATTTAACTTTGCAGCTTGTCTCTGAAAAACGTAGTTTAAATTACTGGTACTCATATTCAGTCGGCGAGTTGCACATTTAATATATTGGCAACAAAAGCGCATCCGAGTCTTTTAAATTCTGACAGAAAAAAATTACTTGTACTTTATTTGTAAAGCAAAAATGATATCATATAAAATTGATGACAAAATATTTTGAAACTTGGCTGGTGAAGTAGTAATCAAAGTTTTCATATACAATGAAAAGAAATAATCTCTTTCGTTTCGTATCTAATGAATGATCAAAGAGTCACAAAAAAATGGCCAAGGCTTATATTATGGATGATAAAACAACATGGAGATTAACAACCTTTCCAGACAGCTTTTTATCTAAATGGTTCCCTTACTCATTAGAAAAACAGTAAACAATAAAAACTTTCAAATGTTCAGGTTTGGGCGTTCCTGATGAAGGTTATGCCAGAAAAGCGCTTCGCACGTACTAAATTTGTAAATTTAAATACTAGCAATGGGTTGATAACACTGCTTATGGACTGTAAGTTGTGAACTTGTTATCATAAAATCCTTTATTCAGACTTTAAAAAAACTGATCAGTAATAAGTATTATATTATTTTCTATTTTACTCTAATTTGTAGGAAATAAATACCTTCTCCGCATTAAATATGTCGGCTAAAATTTAATTATTGTAATGGACTCTTCTTTTTAGTGACGCAAGATGCACAGCGAAATACAGATATAGTTATACCTGTTACAAGCCTCAACAATGGTGGAAGAAATACTATCATGCATGTGGTTGGCTTTGGCGTAAGAGATGTCAGAGACATATTATGTAAGCATTAAAGATAGCTATAATTTCAAATAATTGATGACAATAGATATAGGAAGATGTGGTGTGCGTGCCAATGAGACAACTCTCCATCCAAATAACAATTTATAAAAGTAAACCATTATAGGTCAATGTACGGCCTTCAACACGGAGCCTTGGCTCACACCGAACAACAAGCTAAAAGGGCCCCAAAATTACTAGTGTAAAACCATTCAAACGGAAAACCAAGGGTCTAGTCTATATAAAAACGAGAAACGAGAAACACGTATAAATTACATAAACAAACGACAACTACTGTACATCAATGCACATATACTTTTTCATTCTTCAAAATCTCTCATGAATTTATCTACGGCAAACCTAAAAGTATACGACATAGATAAATGTATGTTGCACAAATTTTAAAACCTTATATAATTTTTCCTGTTCCTATCTTAAGACTGTGTTGTTCCCTCCTGTACTTTTTCTTTTAATTATCTGATATTATACTATTTGTGTAACAACATTTGATATAATATAAAATAAGAAGATGTGGTAGGATTGCCAATGAGACAACTCTCCACAAGAGACCAAATGACACAGAAATTAAAAACTATAGGTCACCGTACGGCCTTCAACAATGAGCAAAGCCCATACCGCATAGTCAGCTATAAAAGGCCCTGAAATGACAAATGTAAAACAATTTAAACGATAAAACTAATTGCCTAATTTATGTACAAAATAATGAACGAAAAATAAATATGTTACACAGCAACAAACGACAACCACTGAATTACAGGCTCCTGACTTACGATAACCACATACAGAATGCGACTCGTTTGAAGGCGCCAACAATAAGCCGATAAGCCTTTTGTGGTGAAATTATATTGTTTTGTAACAAATATCAGCATTTTGCAAAGGATCGAACGCTCTTATGTGGGAAAGCAAACGTCTTTTTAATTGTATCCAGATTGCAAGATACGTGTACCTCAAAGGGGCTGTTTAGTGGGTCAGATGATGGCGGTGGCAATATTTTTATATAGGATAGCAACATTCATTGACAATAAAACCTCATATGACCCACTAAACAAGCCCCTGTTACTACCTATCAGAAACTTATATTCATGCAACAATACATTTAGGCTCTACTTTTAACATATCCATTTTACGTTTTCGTTTTGTTTCAGTCTTATAAAACTTTTTTCTATCTCTAATTTGTTGAGGCAGCGAGAGAAGCGACTTGAATTAGACTATTTAAATTTCGACATACATGTACGCTAGATGTTTTGTTTTTGCGATTTAACATGGTAATTCAGGGTAATTCTTTGACATTATTTCTGTTTCATATCAGGACAATTAGTAATCCTGGAAATTAATACCAAAATCTCGCATTTTACGGAAGCATATTAAGGCCATACAAATTTTTTTTATTTCTTCCGATGTTTGCGTTAGTTTCGAAAAGGTGTAACGCAAACATAGGAAAATATAATTAAAAAGTTTGTGTGGCGGTAATATGCTTCTGTACATTTTACCAACTATAATTACTCTTATAATCCCGTATTATTTTTTATAATTAGCGAAAGTTAATGCTTTTGATTTTTCAGCTACTACAACAAATATATCAAGAGTACTTGCTACAAATACAATTCATGTCCTAGTAAGTTTTTAAAATATTTTATCAAAGTAAAGGACTGTTCTCCATTTGTTAATCTTAAAGGTTATTGATAAAATGTACCACGTACCATTATGTTAATTATGATATATTACAATTTCTTTTTCACGTCTATAGCGATGGTATCACGAGATTATAACAAGAAAACAAATCTAAGCAAAATTCATTTTGAACAAAATGTTTGCTGAATATAGACACTCCGGTATTAAAATCTACTCCATATCTAGTCAAAAGCTTAAATGAAAGCTTACTTTTAGATCATCCAATTTTTATCTGATGTCAACATAATAAACTAAATGTTCTACTGCACATCGTAGAGAGTGGCAAACACACAATATGCGATAACACAAAATATAGTGTCAAACATATTCCTAGTATAAAAGAACACCCCGTTCCCCAAAAATACCGGTAAAAATGGAGGAAAATAATAATATGTTTTGCGTTTTAGAAAAGGTAGCAGAAATGATATTATCGTCCTGATTTCAATTAATTGATTTCTTTTATCTATTTACACCGGTTTATCTTAAACGTGCGTGTACGTGTATGTTTATATTTAGGTCACTATGGTTGGAGCGGTTGGGGATCGTGGGGAAGCTGGGGTAGTTGTCCGTATCCCAGTTCTAATCCATACCGGAAAAGATATAGATACAAAAAATGTGGCTCTTCTAATAGCAAATGTTGTAACTGTGGATCTTACGGTCGTAAGACATCAACATATTCATACCAGAAATGTAGTAAGTACATAACATATTACATAAGGAGTTTTGAATTAGTTTTTGATTAATTGTTTATTACTAAATAAATTTCACCTGATCGAGAGTTATTTTAATATCGATATTGTGATATATTTCTAATTCAATTACGTAAAGTTTTACATTATAGGTCACGGCATACATTATAAATACTAGAAAACACCCGCGACATCGCGGATCCGTGACTAAATTAAAGTACCTACGCCTTATTTTAAGCCTGGATTTTTAGTATTCGTATTGTCATCTGATAAAGTCGTGCTGATTATAAGGTGCATAGTTTTCTCTGCTATCAAAATCTTTCTGTTTGAACCCGTCCTGGTTTTCTTACTACAACCGGAAAATTCATGTGACAAAGATTGAATTTAGTAGTATTAATCCCTGTATAATGACGAAGTTCATGACCTTGTTATTTTAGTACTATAGATTTCGCGGGCAGTACGTCGACTGAGCATGCGGACACGGATCGATAACGGTCCACGAATTTGGATATTTTCTCAAAATTGGCGTTTTCTGTGGAAAAAGATTGTTTCAAAGACAAATTTAGGAAGTACAAAACACTACATTTATACGTCATATCACAAATATTTCCGACTTTGTATGGTTTCAGAGGAGTTGCGGCTCAATGAAATCGGTCTCTTCCTTTAGTAGTATAGAAATTTTAAAAGTTGTACCTTATATGACACCAAAAGGAATACGGAACGGTTTTCATCACCTCTTTTCTTCGGCTGTCGTCGTCACCTTCTCAAACAAATTTCTAAACCCTTATGTACTTCGAAATTTTCGCTTCTTTTCGACTATCCTTGCAGCAGATATCGAACTAAGTTTTGGTACTTATGCAGTTATATAATTAGCAATGAGAGATGACATATGGTTCTTATTATATTTGAATTCATAGTAGTTACATGCACAATATCATGGAAACGACAGCTGCAGATTCTGTTTCTTGACTTTATTGCAGATATGAACCGTAGCAAAATTGGCAAAACTCTCTTCAAATATAGCTCTTCATTTTTGGCAACGGACAATGTTGAACCTTATTAATTCAAAAGAAAATGGCTGTTAAATAAGGATGCTGAAAACAAACAATAAAATCGGGCTGTCATATAGTGTTGATATTTCCTCTAAATATAACGAACGAAAGCAACTGCTGGTTATCAGAGGTGTTGAAATTCATAAGTCCTTTCAGTCTTGACGGTCAAATGTTAACAAGGACTAGCAAAAATATTGAGTATTTTATACAAAAGGGATACATGAGACACAGACTGACAAACTCAAAATAGGTTTCAACAACTCTGGGTGATAATGGTATTGTGAAAATTAGATTTAAATGGTTTGTTTGCCAACTGATTCCTAACGTTAAAACTTGATACTAGTTCAATACAAGTTAGTGCAAAGACGGCTATGATAGAGGAAAACATTTCATTTTATGAACTTCTGTCGTTTAATCAGATCAAAATTATGTCACTCTAACCGATATATTCATATAATTGTATGATAACCTCTAAATGTCTCTTTGAAATAAAAATAAGAAGATGTTGTATGATTGCCAATGAGCTTGTTATTTTGTCGATTAGCTAACTAATTGACGTATACCTAACATTTTCATTTGTTTTGTTAGTGTAAATGCGGCGGTCACACATGGCCAATTTTGGGTAGTTGCAGATCAGAAAGCGCTACGACACGAAAAGTGAAAAAGTCGGGTAACTATCCTCAATGTCTGAAATGTTCTATCATTACATGAACACAGTCGTATACGTTCATGACAGAGACCTCTGGATCAGAATGGTCCAGAGAGATGGGCCATGCACTCCCGACAGCTAGGTGCGTCTCGTAACATTCGTGAAACTCGGCCGATTTTGTCTAGTCGGACTACAATCTTGACCATGTCGTGACAGATTCTGCTGTATCGGATCAAAATCGTAACAATGTTCAGTGTCGGTTCTCAGGGTGGTCTCTATCTGATCTCTGTAGGATCGCACTTGGGAGAATCGGGACAGATTCGATCTTTTTACAATCCGGAAGATACTAATCGGATCTGAATCGTTTGTTTTACCATGCGAAAGATAAAAATCGGATCAGAATTGCATTGAAAACGGGATAATCAGGACACTTCATGAACAATATCTGATTGTTGTCTTGATTAAATAAATGTGTTTACAAATTGGCATTCACGAATCACAGGAAATTGATCCGACTATCGATATTTTTCATCGGGAATGATCCTTTCAAGGACGGCAAAACAAATCCTGATGTGTGACTGAGGCTTAAAGGGAAGATTTTCTTAAATTCATAGACAGGCGACCAATTTCGAATGATTGACGTACATGAGTACCACACATATTTGTTTATTCAATCAAAAGACATAGCTGCTGTGTTAGAATTCAACATGATTTTATCTCGTATTTGTTCTTAACTATTTCAGCTCATGGCTCATGGAGTGCGTGGGGATCTTGGAAAAGATATGGTAGTTGTTCTGCATCATGTAGGAAATGTGGATCATCCCAGTATCCACAACAGAAATACCGTAGATATCGACATTGTACAAACCCCTACCCTAGTAACGGAGGACGTTCTTGCAGGGATCTTCTTACCAATACACGTCTTCAAATTGCAACACCCATTCTTGCAAAGGTATATTAAACAAACAAAAAATGTACTATTGATATATCTAAAAGAGCTTATATTAATGGACTTAATTTAATAGAAACTGCCTTTATTATGCTTTATTCTAATAATGATTGATAATAAGTAAGAACATTTTTGTTAAGAACGTGCATCTATGAAACTTTTGAAATTATATATAACAAATCCTATTATCAAAAGAATAACTTATTAATAGTAATTTATTTTGTTTGAAATTCGATCGTCATCGTAAATAAATTTTGAAATCATAACGATTGAGTCAGTATATTAAGGTAGTACGTCTTTGTTTATATCGTCAAATGAAAGTCGTTTCGGTCAATGCGCCGTAAACTAACCTGCAATTTGTTTCACTTTTAACGAAACATAAAACAAGCATCCCTTTTTCAAAATCTTTTTTCTACCAATTAGTGTCAGTTTGGTAGGAACATTTCACTGACAGACTTAAGAAAATGAAAAGTTAAATGAAACATTGCTTTCTATTTACAGTCAATCTCAAAATACAAGTTTCAAACTATTTTAATCAATTGTTTACGATTAATTTGCTTTTTGCAAGTTATATTTCTCTGATTTGTCTTTTCTTACATATACCATCGTAGGTCATATAAGTTTAAAAAATGGGTATAAAAACATAGCAATAACTTCTAAATTTACAGTAATAATTTGATACATTTGTTGTATATTGGTGTCTAAACATAAATGTAATTTCAACCGTTTGAAGGAACTGAATTAGATAGAAATTATATTTTCTAAGCCTGTCTGCACATAGATCGTTATTTGTTTACCCGCGCTTCATGGGATATAACCATTCAGCACGACAGGACGTTCTTTGATTTATCAGATTTCAGTAGAAATTATAAATTACTGACTATATATTGTCGAAATGATATTCTATATCAGAATGTGCAATTAAACTCAGCAATGGCACTGTCGTGTGGGTATTTTTTAATTTTACTGCCGTGTGGGTATATTTTTGTTTATCTTTACTGTCGTGTGGGTATTCAATTTAAAACTCTAGTTTATTTTTTAGTTAACATTTACGATGCTGTGGTTATTTGTATAGAGTTGCGTAGTCTATGGGTGTTAGTTATTGTAGAAGAATGGAAATAATTCGAAACTGTATGAGATAATTGTCAATAAAACTGATTGCCTTTGAATTAAACTAATTATTGATTTCAAAACGAGTGAGAATTTGATATCGCTTGATATCAACTCGAGTTATTTGATTTAAATATAATGATAAACGAGCCGTTGGCAAATTTGTCATTATTATTGAAATTAAACCATAGCAAATTCTCACGAGTTGTTAAAGCTATTTTCCTCGTGGTAAAAATATCATTTTCCTGGTGAAATATTTTCGAGTTCGAAAGCTTCACTTCATTGTGCCATAAACCCAGATTACTGTAAACATTAGACGTTTTCAAGCTTTTGTGTGCTTCAGAATGAATTAAAATTGGACAAGATGAATATTTTCAGGTGAAACACGTGAGTGTTTTGTATATTATTAAAGAAATCACAAATGTCTGTTGCCAAGGGAAAATGTTACCTTTAAAAGTTATCATTAACCTAACGAATAGCCAATTGAAATATCGCAATTTCATAACAAATTGCAGGATATACGAACCAAATTAACGCATTTTCGTATCACTTATTCATATCACTGTTCGGTCAGTGTGATCCGAGAAATATCCCTTCGTGCAGGAAATAGATAATAGGCCGCAACCAAAAGATAATGTTTATTTTAATCGACGTTAAATCTCTTGATGTCAATCGATAAACAAAAGAACATCACATATAAAAAGTGGTTGTTGAACCAAACGTTAAACAAATTGAAGAGAATTTCAACCATTTATCAACAAAATTGAAAAAATATTAATTATTATAGTATGAGATTTATCAATATCGTTGCTGATATAATATATTTCACTTTACACCAAAATAGATTTGAATAATACTAAAAATAAGATATTCTAATATCTGTTCTAGATCTTATTATGTTTTGTTTCAGTAAATGGTGGTTGGAGTAAATGGTATTATGGAAATTGGGGAGGTTGTTCAGCATCTTGCAAAAAATGTGGTTCTACTACTAACCCAACACAATCCCAACGTCGGTACAGATACTGTAACAATCCATCTCCAGCATGTGGCGGAAGGTCATGTCATGGATCTTCTAGTTACTATTCATCCAAATCCTGTAACACACATTATTGCAAAGGCAAGTTTTCACATCAAGTTAAAAACTTAGCAGTCTTTAAAATAAGTCTTAAATGCCTCCTAAAAAAACAAAGAAATCCTAAGCAAAACAAAACAAAAGGGGAAAAAATAAACCGCCCCCTAAAAAAAAAATAAAAAAAAACCGACAAAAACAACCTTAAAAGAAAGCAAAAAATACACAAAAATAAAAACAAAACAAAACAAAACAAATATTTAGATTACTAGTATTTGTGATTTTTGTCTTCCCTAAACTTTTGGTCAAAAGGATACTCAATAAATGCTATAAGAAACACATACAGCGAACTGAAATCAGTGTCATTTGTCAATCCTATAATCACACATACAAATGTACACAATGTTAGATTTATTTTTACAGTTAATGGTGGGTGGAGTAGTTGGTATTCCTCGGGAAGTTGGAACAGATGTTCTGCATCATGTAGAACATGTGGCTCATCTGTTATACCACTACAAAGTCTGAAACGCAGGCGATCTTGTACCAATCCATCACCAGGCTGTGGTGGAAAGACCTGTCACGGTTCATCTTATAAAACAACATCTCGCTATTGCAATACTGCCTACTGCAAAGGTAGTATTGATTTAAGAGATACATTTTTATTTCTATGTCTAGACACAACTAATTAGGCATTTCACAGACAACAAAACAAGAAAATGCAAAAATAAGTTTATATAAATGTGTCAAATGTTCAAGAAATTATATTACTGAAAAATGAAAATGATTTTATTAGAACTTCATTCACATTTCTATTCAGCTTATTCTGTCGTTCGCAACTAGTATATGTATGACTTTTTATTTTAAATTCGACTTTATATCTCCTCATTTAAAACATTGCGAAATATAAACAAACCACTGAAGTTTGATCTGACTTGAATAACACCTGTGTCTCTATTGGAGCAGGAACTACTTACCCATACGGGGCACCTGAGTCTTTGGTCGGGTTCAATCTTTTGAATATTTGTGTTCTGTATAATGTTTTATGTTTGTATATTTGTCTTTTTTTTCTTGGATGTTGTTGTTTGTGTGTACTTTATCGACAAAAATTTGTTGATTGCAACCTGGTATTTTCTCTATACTTTCCATCCCTTTGCGTTCATCGTCCATCCGTCTGTCGTCCTATTCAAACTATTTCAAAGAAGAAATCTCCTCTGTATCCACTGGACCAAATTCAATAATTTTATATCACTTTTTATTCAGAACTAAACTGTTTTGAATATAGTTACAGAATTCTTCGAAAAACCAATTTCTGTATCATTTTTACTGAGAAATTTTGAATAATTGGATGCTTGTTAACAAAAGACGATAAAATTGACAATAGTTCGTTGGACATATATATCGTATATGCCTTTTATTTTTGAATTATATGAAATATATAACATCTAGGCAAGCCAACAGAAAGAAAACAAAACTTATACGTGTAAAATCAATCAAAGCAACATGCTTGTTTTGAACATAATACGAATTTTAATAAAGGTTTACGTTACAAAATGTGGAAAATCATGGCGACAGTAGTATTCTGATGTTCAAATCTCGTAAATCGATTAAGAAGACACATATCAATGGAACAAACAAAAACTTAGTCAATGCCAAGACCGACATTTCTTTCCGATGTTATGTTTTTATATAAGATATGTGTTGTGTATTCTAAATGTATATATTTTGCGCATCAACATCTTAAGCCCGTTAGCAAAAGAATGACGGGGGTATAGAAATATTATCTTTGGACTTCTTCCGTTCCGACAGTAAAACAAGTTCCGTTAGGAATTGTGGGATGTATAAATACGCAGCCAGGTCCGGTTGGAATGGGCCATTAAATCCGATTCTTTGTGTTCGTTGAGTACCACGCTCTGTGCACGTTAAAGACCGCTTGAGACAACCCTTTAAGGGATATATAGGTGGCCTGTTGCAAGTAAATTGTCCGACTTTATCCAATATAAACTAATTGCTAGGGGCAGTCGAAATTTCCATCTTTCTTCCCGGACTAGTTTTTGGTTTATTTGTTAAATTGTTCTCATCCTAAATGTGCATGCAATAATTGCCACTTGACGTTTAACAAGAAGTTATCACTCCATCAATTTTAAGCACGATCAAGCCACAAGCACCTGGCAATTGATCTATTTTTAACCTACAATCAGTATTGTTAAACTCATATACACCGAAGAAGGCTATTTGTTAAGCCGAAATATTTGTCAACACGATTTAATAACAACATCTTCGTATAATACCATCTTATATTAGTATCGTTGTGCAAATTTTTAGACTTATATAATTTTTCCTTATCTGCACAGTATCGTCTATTCTAGACGACCCGGTACATAGTAAATTTGCTGGTTGGTCCTTTTATAGACTTCTATATATATATATATAGTAGAGACAACAGTTTGTTCAAATCTCGTAACTCCATTTTGAAAATACAAATCATTATCAATAGTATATGGTGCAAACGAAGAAAAGACTGGTACGTGGACAGATTGATTGTCTACTGATTTCATGTATCATCCGCCATGCGAATACAGACTCATCTATAACGTCACAATAGGAAATATGACATATTGTGTGCTCGTGTTCTCTTGAAAAAAATCCGAAAAGGCTAAACGAAATAATTTTTTTGGATATAATTGCATTATGAAGCTCTACTCTTATATTGGCAAACAGGCTTTACCGGCAGATAAAGCAGCAAATAATGTAGTGGTGGTGTGACGCATATACTACACGGAAGTTCTCCAAAACGAAATTACAAATTCATCTACATTCAGGTCCGTACGCTCCACAGAGAGTCAAATTGTAAACAAGCATATCACTGCCACTACCCAGCTTAAAGCCTCTTCCGAACATTTGAAAGTCCCTACTATGTACTGGTTACCTAAATTGCACAAAACCATTTAAATTCCGTTTCATCTCCGCATCTAGTAAGTGTTCTACTACCAATCTATCAGTTCTTCTAACTACCTCCTTACTACTATCAAAGAACTTGTTATTAACTTTTGTAATAAGGCTTATGAAAATAATGGTATTAATTATTTTGGAGTGTTAAAAATTCTTTAGAGGTTTTAGATAAAATACATGCTTTTGATGGTCCTTTTAATTCTGTTGACAGTTATGATTTTTCTACTCTATACTACACTTCCACACAATCTTATCAAGAAAAAGTTTTCATATTTAATTAAATGGTCTTTTGAAAATCTTATTACAAATTTATTTGCTGTAACTCGTTTAAAGCCTTTTTCTGTAACGAAAAGGAAAGTATGCTAGATACACTTACTGGAAATGTGAAGATATGATTGAAGCTTTAAATGTTCTCCTGGACATGTACTTTTGGCGATAAAGTGTATCGACAAGTAGTAGGTATTCCTATGGGCACTTACTGCGCCCCTTTAATAGCAGATTTATTCCTGTATTGCTATGAATCTCAGTTTATGACCAAACTCAGTAAAGACACGTCATTGTTACATTTGGTTGATACATTCAACAATACCTTCCGTTATCTAGATGATATTTTTTCTTTAAATAATCCAGAGTTCTCTAAATATACTACCGAAATTTACCCAATAGAACTTACTTTAACTAAATCTAACATAAACAGCAGTAGTTGTCCTTTTCTGGACTTGGACATTTCAATCTCTAAAGGAAAACTCCATACGAAAATTTACGACAAAAGAGACGATTTTCATTCCCTATTGTTAATTTTCCTTTTTAGACGGCGATGTTCCTTTGGCTCCATCATACGGTGTGTATATATCCCATCTCGTTCGTTATGCCCGTGTGTGTAGTGATGTCATAGATTTTAACAAACGTAATCATTGCATCACTAGTAAATTATTAAGTCAGGGATTTCGTTACCATAAATTACGTAAAACTTTTGCTAAGTTCTTTCATAGATACAAAGATTTGATTAGTAAATTTGGCTGTACCTGTAGAAAACTGATTAAAAACGGTATTTCACATCCTAAATTTTACGGTAATGTTGTGCATTAAGCGCGGAAATCACTATATGATCCGTGTAAACTCATCGAACCTTTAAATAAACTTATTAGTTCAGGTTATCTTACCAATGTTGTAATTAGATCTTTGAATATAGTTTACATTGGCACTAATATCGATTTTGTCATCAGCAAATTAAAACATAACTAAATTTGTATTCTTTTCAAACGAGATGTTGAAAGACACACCCACGTTCATTTTGATCTATAAAGAGGTTAAACTCCTAACTATTCTACTGTCTGTCGATACATTTATTTTGGCATTGCACTAGTCATGTCTTCTTTGGCTGTCTATGACGTTAAAATACTAAATCCTGGGATGTGTTTTAGTTGATTTTAGTCTCTGATGCATGATTTTTATTATTAATTGTTTTGGCTTTTAACTAGCTGTCAGTAACTGCGAGTACTCTCAAATCGTACTTTCTTTTTATTTGACCTGTTGATACTAATTGTAATGCTTTTTGTTATTTAATGTTATTCAGGGCTATATCTGGTCTATATACTAGCTTTGATAAGTGTTTGGTACTAATATAAATTTCCACTTCGTACTATGAACATCAAAATTATTTATTTTGTTAAAATATTTCCTTTCTTTATTGTAACTGTATACGTATACCTAACAACAAAATTATTTTATTTACCTGTGTTTAAAGTTATTGCAAATGGCTGATATTTTTGTTCGAGCATATTGTTTTTCTTAAATTGTTTAACATTTCATACCGATATAACATGTTACTTTTATTATTCTTCCCTTAGTTTATTTATTTTGAATTTACATTGTATGATAGGTCAAATTTATTTGTTCAGTGTATGTTCAATGGTGTTACTTTGTCCTTTGATTGAGTTAAGCTATTTCAGTTGATATTTTATAGTGTGTCTTTCTATGTTGTGATGTTACACTATTGTTTCAGAAAAAGGGTGAAGGTTTGGTACCATTAAAACGTTTAAACCCGCTGCATTTGTTTGCACCTGTCCTAAGTCAGGAATCTGATGTTCAGTAGTTGTCGTTTGTTGATGTGGTTCATAAGTGTTTCTCGTTTCTCGTTTTATATAGATTAGACCGTTGGTTTTCCCGTTTGAATGGTTTTACACTAGTAATTTTGGGGCCCTTTATAGCTTACTGTTCGGTGTGAGCCTAGGCTCCGTGTTGAAGACCGTACTTTGACCTATAATGGTTTACATTTATAAATTTTGACTTGGATGGAGAGTTGTGTCATTGGCACTCATACCACATCTTCTTATATCTAATTATTCAGACTTTAACCTAAGACATTATAGACAAACTCTGAACGTTGTCATGTGCCATGATGTATCAAATTCGTACCTCAGCAGCTACATTTGCTGTCTTGTATCATTGAAACCAAAAATGGTGACAGACTCCAATTTAGGATTCATAATTAACATTTGGAATGTTATTGATATAATCGATGTTGAAAAAATTAAGTTGCATAATTAAAACTAATGTAGATAGATCACTTTGACCCAAATCAAAATAACAATCACAGTCCCTTGTCAAATATGTAACACCCTCCCCAATGTTACAATCATTGTTTTTTGTAAATTGTAAAAGTCAGTTACTTAATGGTCAGTGCTTCGGTACTGATATGGTTTTTAACAAACTTTTCTTAGAGTCTCCGTTGATAAATTAAGAAATTATTATTAAACTTATGTTCCAACTTCCCGCGGCAAGGTTCACCTGAGATAAATTTTGCTACTTTGTGCAGCTCCCGTTTTGTTACATAACTCTTCACGTGTTTAGGTCTTACACATCCTTGCTTTTCAAATGTTTGGGTTTCAGCGTTCCTGGTGGAGTTAAATCTAGAAAAGCGCTTCTTAATGCATTGGCCGAGTGTTTTTAACTTTTGCCTGTACAGATAATGTACGCAAAGTTTCTCCTGTGAATATCTCTTTTATCTCTGCATTCCGTGCAATACTTTTTATTCACTAAAACGGCCTAACTGAAGAGATATTTGACATTTTTTACTGTCCTTTCTTGTTCGAGGCGACAGAATTTGCTGCCCGTGCATGATGCCGAGCCCAGTCCTCGTATATGGCATATATATTTATTTGTTGTTTATAGTAAACGGTGGTTGGAGTAGTTGGAAACCCTGGGGAAGCTGGGGAAAATGTTCTGCGGAATGTAAAACATGTGGATCGAACTCAAACCCTTACAAGACTAGGCGTCGATACAGAGTTTGCAACAACCCGACACCTGCATGTAACGGGAATGCATGCCCTGGTTCACGGTATATCACATCATCAACGTCATGTAACACACATTACTGTAAGGGTGAGTAATCTGTACTTTTCAACAAAACAGTTTTATGTATTTAACATATACACAGTTCATTTGAAGATCAAGTCATAAATTTGTACGATAAAACAATGATAAAAAGGAAATTGACATTTCATATTACATAAAAGGATTCTTAACTCCATGTTGATATTTGTTCCACTTGTGAACACTTGATAAGGGAATTTGAAACAATTATTCATACTCGGCCAGGTGAAATTTTATACTAAAAAAATTAGGTAACACTTCTATTAAATAGACGTTTAAAAAGAACCCATATATATTTATTTCACTTAAATTCGACATTATCATTTCTTCTTTACCAAATGTTACTTACCATCGGATTGTTACCGAACTGTAGCAACACGATAGGTATTACTAGTAGAGCGACAACTGCTTACGGGGTAACTGAGTCCAAACCTTGTTTTTGTCTAGTCCGTGTTTCAATATATACTTTATAATGTTCTGTGGACTGCTGTTTCTTAATTTATCTTTTTTCTTTCTTGTGCTATTGGTTGAATGTGTGTATTTCATCGACAAATGATTTTTGATTGTCACTTGATACAGCCTTCTTTTTAGGCATACCTATCTCCTTTATAGGGATATTTATCGTTACCTGGTGAAAACTGTAGAATTTGTATCACGAATAATGAAAGAATAAACCTCGACAAAACTACCAGGCTTATAACATGTATAATTTTGTACGCCAGTAGCGCGTTTCGTCTACATAAGACTCATCAGTGACGCTCGAAAAAAAAAAGAAGCTAAAAGGCCAAATAAAGTACGAAGTAAAAGATAAGCTCATGCTTTCCTATCAAATTCACAATAACATAGTTCAATTTTTGTGGATATACAACCATACAAAATATTTCATCTTTAGTTAATTAGACATTGTTAAAGAACTGGGAATAACTGAGTGTATTCCTATGTCGTGATCTAATACTATTTTTAAGCTTCTTGTGCCTATATTTGTTTATAGTAAATGGTGGCTGGAGTAGCTGGAAACCTTGGGGAGGCTGGGACAAGTGTTCCGCTGTATGTAAACCATGTGGATCATCCACAGACCCTAACAAGACTAGACGTCGATACAGAGTTTGCAACAATCCAATACCTGCCTGTAACGGGAAATCCTGCTCTGGTCGATCGTATATATCGGCATCAAAGTCATGTAACACACATTACTGTAAGGGTGAGTAAATATTAAAATATTAATATATTATTGATTTTAAATATTAATATTGTTAATGTAGTATAGATCTTCATCACACATAAAGTCAGGTCATCATGAACTATTGTTGTAATGTTTGTAAAATTATTCATGATCTTTGAAAATATTATGAACCATGAAAAATGTTTTCCAGTTGGTACATGTTTAAGGGAGAATTACCTTCACGAGAAATGCCCATATATAGCCTAAAAGGAGTATGTCATAAGAGCCATTTTTTTACCCTTAACTTCGAGTAATAGTAAGTTGATTCAAGCCTTTCAAAATTATGTTAGTTTTGTATTGAAAAACGAACAGCTAGATATAATAAAATAGTTACTTTTGATATCTCTTTGATGTCATAAACATGTTGAAATTGACATAATTCCTGGAAATTGGCCATTTTACACATAATTTTTGGACAAAATAGACATGAGCCAAGCCCTAACCCCCCAAAAATGATTGATTGAATATTACTTACTTTACGTCAAATGGCAATTATTTAATGCATGTTCAGGACGAGAACAGAATAAAAAAATAATACAATAGGTAGGTTATGGATGGTTTTGCAGACCGGGATGAAGGGCGGAAAATTTGGGTTGCCATTTGAAATGAAGTTATCTTGGATAGAGGCAAAAAAAGCAAAAGGCCACCTACGGTCCGCTAAATGAGTTTTGACAATGATTCTTTAACGTGAAGAGAGTATGTCAATCCAAACTCGACGAAATTGATTCATCGTCATCATTCTGACCGGTCGTGGATGCGCAGTATACCGTAGGAACAGGAGAAGTCAAGGTGATCGTATTGTTTCTATGTCCGAGTTAACCTTTTGGATTTACCTCTAAAAGAGTGGCATACATTTAACCTAATCATGAGGCTGAACTTTGACCTGGAGATGCCATTTTTGCCTTGTAAAATATACCAAAATATCTTCGCTGAAAATTATTACACATCAACATTAATGTTTGAAGATAGGTTAAACGATTTTATTATTATAATTTGTGGGTAGATAATAATTACCATGCTCAATTTGTTTAAAAGTTGACTTGATATGATATTTTTTTCAAAAATATACAGTAATCTCATTTCGTTCAACAAAAAGTTAATGTATTTTACATATTGTCATTGATACATGTATGTCCGAGTTAGATGAAGATCAAGTCGTAATTTGTTTGTTAGACATAAGATAAAAGGTGTATCCGTAATTGACACTTCACGTTGTCCTACTCATGCAGTATGGCAGTTGATATAATTATAAATATTCGTACCGAGGTAACATTTAAACTAAATAAAATAAAGTAACTATTCTTTATACAAACCCTTAAAAGTAAGATATATATACTGATCAGCAAAAGAAACGCACCAACTTCATGAATTTGTTTTGGTGTAATCATTTTATTTGAATTAACTTTAAAAATATAAAAGTGATTGAATTAGGTTAAAATATTGACACAATATTTCTGGTGTCATAAACATCAAATTCTAAATTTTCATTTTCGACATTTAAAAATAAATGCATATTCAACAAAAATACGAAATATATTGCAAAATTTTTGATAGCTGAAGTAGCTTGTATTATTTCTCCGAATTTTTTTCAAATAACCAATTTGAAGTAGGTTCATCTCTTAGACTTTTAATTTCTGACTTTTTTGGATGAAATCCGCATTGTGCGTATTGAAATGAATTTTGTCTGTAAATAATGGAGGTTCTTTGAAATTTTCAGCTGATTGAGGTAAAATTATTTTCACACACGCAAACATTTAACAGCAACATTCAATGATATTTATTGAATTGCTTTTAATGTAGATTTGGGGTCTAAATTAAAATCCATAGAATTTTTTAATAATTTGTCAAAATGTAGTTTATTGCGCAACCTGTAGCATGAAAAAAAAAAAACAGGTGACCCATACCTTTTATTATATTTTTGACAAAAGCATGATATAAAATGCTTTTGTCAAAAATATAATAAAAGGTATGGGTCACCGGTTTTTTTTCATGCTACAGGTTGTGCAAAATTGTCAATAGATTATGCATGTAAAACCCAATTTTGTGTGATAAAAATAAAACTACATCATTGAATTTTAAGATAGAATATGAGAAGATAGCTCTAATAATATGCTTTCAGATAAAATAAAGAAGAAATGGGGTCACTGGACTTGTTTTCATGCTACATAATAAAAAAGGGACATTCACAACACATTCTTTTATAAAAGTTACTTTATCTGAGTTATCTCCCCTTATTTGGCAAAGTTGAAAAACAAAGTAAAATGTGATAAAACACATAATTTCTATAGAAACATTCAAAAGTCTTTCCCATAAATTACATACTACTCACGAAATTTGCACATTCATTAAAGATCTAGATCAATTGCTATCTGCTATTTCAAAATCCAAGATGGAGGAAGACACCTCAGCTACCTTAAATAATATAATTTTTATTTTCTGTTATTTTCTTCTTCTTGTGAGACAACACTTGACAAAGGTATTTTGTCGAGCAAATATTAGAATGAAGTCTAAAAACTATTATTGAAATAAAGATTGTGAACAATCTTTACGCTGAATATAGATTTCATTTACTATATAAATAACAATGTAAAGTGAAATGGTTTTCAGTAAATGGTGGATGGGGATCATGGGAACCATGGACAAAAGAAACTAACTGTTCAGCAGAATGTAGGAAAGAAGGTTCAACATCACCTACACAGACACTAACCAGGAAGAGGCTCTGTAATAATCCATCTCCTAGCTGTAATGGTCAATCCTGTTCCGGGTCAGCCTCAGACAAATCCGTTCAAGATTGCAATACACAAAACTGTCCAAGTAACTAATTTTTGTTCTATGTGACATGTAAAAGTTATAATTTTACAAAATCCAGTAAAACATCTTTGATGTCGACTTACATCTTTAAGATCTAGCCCGAAAAATGTATTATTTCTACATTAAGAACTTTATTTTAAAGATATCTTTTAGCAAAACCTGTTTTGGGTAAGAACTTTGTTCACATCTAAAGACTTATGACAAGATCTCAAAATGAGGTAATTAATATTCACCTGGTTTATAAATATTTGTATACATTGTACCTTTATTATGAAAAAGGAAATGTGGTAGAATTGCCAATGAGACAACTATCAATCAAAAAACCAAATGATAAACATGTGAACAATTAATAAATGATAAAAATAGAAAAAATAAAAAACGGGGAAGGGGAAAATCAACAGCCTCATTTATACTGCAACAATAAACGAAAAACTATTATGGAAGAAAGCAACCTACAAATATCCCTAGATTTCAAGCTCTTGGGACAGACATTTAGAATGTGGTGGTGCTAAACATGTTTGTGAGCGTCCCTCTAATTTGGGACAGTGGTTTTATGTATTTAAAATGCATTTAACTGATTATAAAAACCCAACATTTTTCAGTTGATGGCTATTGGGAATGGGGTCATTGGGGAGCTTGGGACGAATGTTCCAAAACGTGCGATAGTGGATCACATAAACGAATCAGATTCAACAAATGTATTGGACCAAAATATGGTGGAAAACCTTGTAGTAAACATGTAACAAAGACGCACACATATCACCGTGGTTGTAACAGGAATATTCCATGCCCAGGTATGTGAAAGAGAATTTCATTGTGAAAGATGACAGACCCTAACCAAATGAAAAAATAGAATGCAACAATGACTAATTAAATATATAATGTTGAAAACATGTAAATTTAGAAAAAAAATTGTTTCAATATAAATTTTTAGATGATCTTAACGAATAACAATGGTAATTCTAAACATTGCAATTCTAGGTGTATTCGTCAAAAGCATTGTTCACGCCAGATTCGTATAAAACATACATATTTGAAATGTAAAATAAATTGGGTTTATTTTTACATTTATTTTTATTTTTAGTGGACGGCGGATGGTCATCTTTCAGATCATGGTCAGAATGGACTCAGTGTAGCCGTAGTTGTGGAGGAGGACTAAGGGAAAGAAACCGATATAGATATTGTACAAACCCTCGACCCTTGCATGGTGGCAAAAAATGTATTGGACTTGATAAAGATAACTTGTTTGAAGATTGCAATACCCTGAAATGTCCAAGTAAGTTTTTATTGAATAAAATTTTACTCTAAGACAATCTGGACACAAGACCCCGTTATTTTGCTTTATCCACACTTGACTTAAGTCTGCTTTTTATTATATATGTAGGTTGTCCGTTGTTAAAATATGGAGCTACTTATATGATCAATGAAACAAATGAAACCAATCTTGGTTAAAACGGTTATACAGAAAGCTGTTACCTTGCAACCTTATGCATCAAACCTGTGCCAAAAATTCCTATATCCTATATTGAAATTTCAATGATATTTGTAAGAATAACATAAACGCTACCAATTTTATGCACCAGATCCGTATTTCGACAAGTAATGTCTCTTCAGTGATGCTCGAGGCCAAAATATTTAAAAATCCAAATCTTATACAAATTTTGAAGAGCGGATAAAACCAATAACGACTTTAAGAATAGCCAAGGAATCAGAGCTTTGCATGAAGGAGATATATTCCTTAATTTAATATAATTTCCAAAATTTTACAATAGCAAATTTTAATCAAACAATATCCGTATTTTCATGCCAGTATTAAAGAACTGGCTACTGTGCTGGTGATAACCTCGAGGACTTACAGTCCACCAGCAGACGTATAGACCTAGTAGTAGTAATAACATAAACGGTACCAATTTTTATGCACCAGACGCGCATTTCGATAATTAATTTCTATTCAGTATTGCTCGAGGCCAAAATATATGAAAATTCAAAATCTAATACAAATGTTGAAGAGCGGATCAAACCAATAACGACATAACGAACTGAAATTTCAACAATATTTGTAAACCTGATTTACCGGAGTTATGCCTTACCATAGGTGTAACTTTTATGACAATTATATTGCCAATATGATTATCAGCGCAAAAATGTTAGGTTTATGGCTTACATTAGTAAAATATTTAATTTGAGACCATATAATCACACAGAATAGAAACAATAATCTATATTAAGAGCTTACCTACTTTTGTCGATTGTGGTCGTAATACTTAAAAAAAAGTCTTTTGATTCTTTTTATGACGTATTACCTGCATCTCTTTCTGTTCAGTTCGAAAACCAAAATTTATCAGATCTCATAAGAGTGCTTTTACGTGAAGTAGTTCGTTAGTAAGAACTTTGGTCGAATCAAACTGAAGACTTAACTTCGGCATTCTCTGCTTTCATCAGTCATTCATGAGTACATGAGGGCAAATGCTGGGTGTCATGGAGTAAGAATTATGTAGTTAAAAGTCTACCTGATTATTGTAATATGGTGTGAGTTAACATTTAAAAAGTACAAAACAGGACTCACATTGATATTAAATGTTCTTTATCTTAATATGATTGAAAAATTTTCCGTTGAACATCCATTATCTACCAATCCCAAATCTAATTTCTGTTTATCTTTAATTTTTAAATCTTCAGGCTTTTGCACATGTTTTGGATACGGCGATCCTCATTATTACACACCAGATGGCGCAGAGATACATTTTATGGGAACTTGTAAATATACATTATGGAAGTCTACAATACCAAATGATGCATGTTCATTTAGAGTTGAAACGAAAAATGAGAGAAGATATGGTCAAACGAAGGTTGCATACACACGAATGATTGATTTTTTTATTGAACGAAACAAAATTCGCATACTTCAAGGTGGTACAACTTTGGTGAGTAATGATAAATTATATCTTATATTATGTTATAATTCACAGACGAAGCAGTGTAAAGAAGTTTATGCATTTGTGAAACGATTAAGAAAGGTCAAGCTTGATTATTTCCTCCACAGTCATAGATTTAAACCAATGTTATTGAACTTTTGCAGTATAATTGCATACATACAAACTGTGAATCTAACATTAAAGCAATCAGAAATTTATTTATTTTATATTTTGTTAATTTCAGAAATTTCTTTCCTCATTGTACTATCATTTGCTTAATATTGTATACTGGAACTAATCTTTTAAACATTGCGAAATGAATGCCTAAACATTAAATGGTGTACATTACAAATCATGTGTATATAAACAAATTTGTTCATTACACCTGCTTTAAAACATGAAAACAACACGTTACTAATTTCATGCGTCCGAAGAGCTTTTCTGGATTTACCTTCATCGGGAACGCTCAAAGAGGAATATTCGAAAGCCAAGGATGTATAAGAACCTACACAGTTGAAGAGCTTTAACAAAACGATTTAATAAATATGTAATGAATTGAGACTATATGAACAATTTTGTGTAATAAACAACCCCTAGATGGTTTGTAACATAAACATTGAAGATATATCTGAGCATTCCACATTTTCTTATCAACTCCATAAATTTTCCTTCAAGAGTATATTTACAAATTAAAGCGTTAATAGTGTACCGATGATCAAATATCATTAATCGATTAAGAAGACACAACTGAATGTAACAAACAAAAACTTAGGGAATCACATGATCATCTGTCATGCAAATCCCAACTCCAACAAAATGTCACAGCCGGGAACATGACTTAAAAAGAAAGTGGTTGCTTGTTTTGTCACTATTTTTATCAAAGGCTACATACGTAGTTATGCAAATGACATTAAGAACAACTTTTTATTATACCTCTGGTTTTAAAGGGATACGTCGCAAAAAATGGAAAATTGGAATTATGTTCTGGGCCGCGTTCAATATCGTAGCTGCTACGTAGTGCTACGTAGATTTTTGTCTACTTAACGTGTAGCTAGCCTATAGTTTCTACATAGATATTGATAGCAGCTAGGCTAACTATTCGTTCAGTAGACAAAAATCTACGGAGCACTTCGTAGCACTATATAGCTGCTACGATATTGAACGCAACCCAGGTGTAATACCACCAAATCATAGTACGTCACATCCGGTTGCATACGAAAAAGGGTCGATAAAAAATATTCCCTTGAATTTGACAGTTGTAGGATATTAATCCTACATTTCATTGGAGTAAAAAATTTCTGAGTCATAAAGATATATCTTGGGTGTTTCAAAGCACCATTATTTTTTTTATTTGGTGTTTCTATAGAATATTTTGGAAACTTGATGTTACATGGTTACTAAAACTTGTACACAGGGAAAACAGGGGTGAAATTTGATTATATACTTCCAGTGATGGTTATTTTCTTATATGCAATGAAATGTGATGTGAAATTTTGTCTTTAGTACTGGACAGGATAAAACTTTACTCATGCCAAGTATTTTTTTATTTGAAACAAAGATAAATTCTGCACTTTATTTTGAAAAGTGCAAATTTAACAAAGACTAATAGGGGAAAATCAATGGTAGTGTTACACCTTCATTGTGTGTAAAAAAGCACATATTCATAAATATTAACGTTTTATTCTCCTAGATAAGATATCACCTTCGATTTTAAATTGAGAATATCGATTCTTTACATGTAGCCATCTTCCCCCTACCGGGGGAAAAAAAAAACCACGTGATATCTGTAAACCACAAAGTACCAAAACAAGCACGGACTAACGTAGTCGTATTTTAGTGTCAAAATATCTTGTCAGGCGTACGGTTGTTTTACCCAACAAGATAATGACAGACGCATACACAGTTTCCCGGGTTCTAAAAAAAAAGAATTATACCAGACATGGTTGTGCTACCTATCGGCAAACATTTTTGTAACGAACTTGACATGGAACAATGTTTAAAAAAGGTTTAGGAATCGGAAAAGTCTGCCGACTGGATATCTATTTTTTTTAATTGACTATGGTCTGTCGTTTTAAAACGTTGTTTTTTTTACTCTGTTTATGAAACAAGTAAATATAGGGGAATTAGTTTAGAGCGATTACTTTTATGAATTCTCTCATATAGTTTATAAAGTCATAATTAACTAGCTGTGTTCCGTGTAAAATTGTTTTAAAAAATCTAATCTGTTCATAACTCTTTTATGTACTACATTTATTCAATTCGGTCCTTCCCTAATTTGATCATCAGCATGGCTAATGGAATTATTGCCAGAGGTATTGTGAGGTGACACGTCCAGGTATTCAAGGATTCCCTGTTGGGCTTAAAAACTCTTATTACACAATTACGTAATAAGCGTATAGAGCAGTGTACACGGCTGGTAACTTGGAACTTTCCATTTAAAAACTATCAGGTGTAATATATATCATGTGTACATTTTTTTTGGTCTCGAGTCCGACAGTGATATACTAGACATTACTAAACTCATACGTGTATACAATTTTACCACCACTTGTTTATGAAAGACATTTCTGGTGTCATAAAATTTAAATAATTTCCACTAAAGATTTGATGTAGTAAGAATCTATTTAGATATTTTCCAAGGGTAAAATTTGGAAATTTAAGTATCATATACTCGTTGTCAATATTTTGAAACATATAAATATTTATTTATTTCACAAAAATGTACGCACTTGTCGATCATTGGTTTATACAGATAGAAATTTTCACAATTTAAAATATGTATATTGAAAATAAGAGAGAAACCTCCAGAACAATCTGATTTAAATTCAGATCTATATCTAATATTTTTTGTTTCGTCGAAGTTATAAACATAGTAAAATCACAGATTTATATTTCAATTAAATAGTTCTACAACAGTTTAAGAAATTCGTCATCACAATGGTTAGTTATATTGTATAATAATGTGAACCTTGTGAAATAGCACGTGAAATTCCGACTAAACGTGACTACCTTGTAAAAAGTAGGGTTCAATTAATACCTATTGTCAATTTCCTTTTCCGACATTCATGTAATATATGTCACTGGACGTTAAAATGCCATTCCATCATTATCATCTTCGTCAAATATTGCTTATTTTTTTACATGTACATGTATACACTCCAAGTTATCCCTATTTTATCTTATTTATATAAAAGGTTATATATATAACATAGATGTTTAATGCAAAGGAAATTCTAAAGATGAAAGTCCACTAGGCTGACATAGTTCGATAATGGTTCGAATTATATACAAACAGAGCATATTAAATAACTGCCATATGCCGAATTTATTTTCTTAAATAAAAAGAAGTGGGCTATGATTTCCAATGAGATAAACTATGCAGCAGAGACAAAATTAGCTTAATTATTTTTTGTGTGTACTATAACATCTGTTTTTTTTTATCTTACAAACTTAATTTTAGTTAAATTATCATACAAGTACGCTAGGATTTATAATTCGAGTTAGCTTTGGCTAATTTCGTGTTATACCTTCGCCCCGTATTCGTTATTTTTCACAGAAATCATTGAAATTTCAAATCCTTCAGTTTGTATTGTAATATCATTATTCAAATTTCGTTTAAAAACGTACACACTAGAGACGAATAGTAACGTATGGCTTAGTACAACATGCAGGCATTAACCTATCGTCGACAGAGATAAGAGATATGACGACGAGACATTGATACTACAGATTCCCTAAAATCATTCGGTTTGCATAAACAGATTATTCGAATATCGATTTTGAATTAACAACCACCAAACAAAAACGTATGGCAATTTATACCATGCAGGCATTTAGCTATCTTAAGATATCAGAGAAATATTTAATCTCATAAACGTACAAGCATGCAGTTTACAATACCAAGCTTTCGAAAATAAAATAGTCTTATAAACCAAATATGAAGCAAAATGAAGTGAGAAAAAAACTATTTATTGATACTCAAAATATATATGAAATGGGAAGTCTATATAATGACTGTAGATCAATGGTTAGTCCGTTTACTGACTATTAAGACATTTCACTTGTACATTCTTGGGACTCTTCATATACCCCATCCGAAGATGGTAACTCTTTTCTGATAGTGTTGACAACACAAGCTGGTAGGGTTATTCTGTTTTTCTTGTAATTGGCCATCTCCCGACCCAACAAACAAACTGACAATACGCCATAAGTCGTCTTTGTCTGTTAGAAAGTACTAATGGAGCTCGTTCTCGATTGAAGCGATAAGTGAACACAACATGTGTCCAGTTTATTATAAGCTATGACATAAAAGATATATTGAGGGACCATTTATAACACCTCATATAAAAAACAACGCTCTATTCACAAGAAAACAAATACGTGAGTAAAAGGTTATTTGAAGAGGAAAATTATCCTCCTTTCATCTCGAATTAACTTGTTAACAAAATTCCCCAAATAGAATAAATGACTAATTAATTAGCTAAAATTTCTAATAAATTATCAATCCTTTAATGAAATAGATGATAATTTTTGCATTCTATTTAAAAATAATTCCCCCGAGTAATTATCTCCAGGTGATTGCTACTTGAATTTCTTTATGTATACATCGACAGATTTAAATACAACTTGAAGAATTTCGGTAAACTAAATTAAACACATGTGCAATGGTATTTCTGTATTAAACTTGGGAAAAATATAGCATTAAAAGTATTCTTTTAATCTTCATATATTTGAATCTTTATGCTAATTAAAATTGAGAATAGAAATGGGGAAGGTGTCAAAGAGACAACAACCCGACCAAAGAGCAGAAAACAGCCCAAGGCCACCAATTCTTCTTCAAAACAGTGATACAATCCTGCACCCGGAGGCGGTCTTCAGCTGGCCCCTACTAGTTCAGTGAAAATGGACGTCACACTAAACTCCGAAACATATAAATGAACTATTTTAAAAAAGCATACAAGACTAACAAAGGCCAGAGGCTCCTGACTTGGGACAGGCGCAAAAATGCAGCGGGGTTAAACATGTTTTGTGAGATCTCAACCCTCCCCTATACCTCTAGCCAATGCAGAATAAACAAACACACAGCAATACGCACATAGTACGTAATCGAAATTTGTTCTTTGCATAGTATGTAATCGAAATTTGTTCCTGTTTTAGTTTAAATAACTGCTGGAATTCAAAATTTGATTTTTATTTTCAATTCATTTTTAGTTTATTGTCATCGGATATTTAATCTTGGTGAATTAAACTCGCCATTCTCTTTCTCCTAATCCATTAAAAATGACAACATTCACACCTGTAACAGTGTACGCTTGTCTTGAGGCTAAATTGCTCTCAGGTAAAGTTCAAACGAATTGTTTTACAAAATGCTCATCTATGTATATGTAAGAGAATGATAATTCCTTTCTTCATGATTAAGTACGAGCGTTAGCGAGTACGTATCATGAAGTAAGGGATTATCATTCTTTTTCAAACTTATATTGTACAGTGCTCAAGGCTCAAATGATCTCTTGATTGGTTGTATTAAAGAATTAGTTTCATTGTCAGTGCAATGTTTGTAATTGATGCATGACTTCTTTTTTCGGCATGTCATTTATGGGTTAGTTTTAGTGATGTAAGGACTTACTTATCATTTGGGAAATATTTTTAATAAAAATGCGTTATAGATAGTACTGTGACACAACAGTTCAAAGAAAAGGTATGAATTGTACGTTTCCTAATTGTGAGTATGAATGTAAAGCATGTAATATTTTAGTGAGAAATTATCATTTTTTTATTTACAGTTTAAATCAATTAATAATTTGAGTTACAACTAAATTTTATTTCACAGCCAATATTTTGGTCCGGCTTTTTACATCAAATACTATTTCATTATGTCATGGAAATGTTCAAACAAAATGCCTTTAAAAGTTTTACTGTGTTCAAAACTTAAATTAAATTCCTGTTTTTCTATTTTTATTTTATCGGAATATTGGAAATAACTATTCTTCCCAACCGCTGATCCAGTAATCAAAGTTTTTGAAAGCTGCAGATTTATAGGTTATTATTTTATTTCAAAGCTCTTTTTTTTTCTTTTTTTTTTGCATTGCTTTGATATTGTTCAATTTTTTAGTAATTTGAAGTTATTAATATTTTCATAACAACATTCACGGTACCAATTTTACTGCACCAGTAAACTTCAACTTATTTTGAGTTTTTTGTTTGTTTCACAATTCAACTTTTAGTCAGTTTCAATCACAGTGTGATAAATCTTTTCAATCTGATTAATGTGCTTCGATGCAGTTGTAATTCATTTATAGAAACTCTTTGTTTTGAACTGTAAATAGACCCAAATAATAGGATAATCCCTTACTAAGAACATGACTTAAATTCATTCTTCACAATTAAGAGGCATCAAATCCTATAATTTCATTGCTCGAGAGCACTTTGCTATATTCTAATCGTGAAATAAACAATGCCTTTCCGAAATAATAGACACATTCTATTCACACAGTCTTTGCGTTGAAATGAATATCGAAGTTATTAAGGTAAATAAAAACGAAAAATTTGTTCAGTTAAATATCAGTAAATAATTATGTGTTCAATAAATATTTCCGGAAAAATCGCAACTATTAATTTATAAAATTAAATCGAAAATATATACCGAAAACACATGAATTTTTATTTGATCAATGCAAAACGTTACACGTGTGTTCATTTTCTTTCATTCTTATTTTGTGGTTATTAGCTACGAGAAACGGTCATTTGTGCGCTTTTAATTACGGACAAATTCGACAAGCGATTAAGACTTTAACTAATTTTAATTTCCTACCCAGCATTCAAAATCGGGCTAAAACGTCACAACCCGATGACGTATGTCCATCAGAATTTAATGAATATTTACTCATAATCTTCACCATATAGTACCTGCTGTTTTATTCTTTAAATCCGCTTACTTTAAGGATTTCCCTTAGCAAGTAAATTCCTTTGCCATTGTATTATTTATGGTTGAGATATTTTGTATCCCCAACTCCTTCTTAATCCCTTATTGTAATTTACTGAATATTTCTCAGAATCTTAACCATGTGATTGCATTGTGCACCTCAAATTGTTTGCGTTTCCCTTAACAAAGCATTGATTTTGCCAAAGATTCATGTGGGGGCGAGGAGAATCTTTTTGTTCACAGTACTTGTAATAAACACGGTGTTGAACTATGCAATTATGGTTCCTTTTTGTTTTCCAACAATTTCACATGTTTTAAAAAAAAAAAAAAAAAAAAAACACTATATGGCATGTTGTTTTAATATCAAGACAGTATATTTCTCTTTATCTGGTTTACAAAATATTTAAAAAAAATAAAAATACAAACTGCGATATTATTAAGAATATCAGCTTCGTAAATAGTTAATACTGGTTCTCTGTAACTATTTAAACTCTTACATAGGGAGTGTAGCACGCATGGTCATGGATTTTCTTCAAACTTCACACACTTACTAGTCTTGATGAAACAAACAAAAAATGGAAAAATTTTGGTTGCTTAGCATATCGGTTGCCATAGCAACCGATGACCAGTTTTACTTCTTCTGGATATTTATGATTTTAAGCTGAAAAAGGCTATTTTCAACATAATTTTTCATAATAAATAATTAAGAAAAGAATAATTTTTTATGATTTTATTAAATATATGCATTTTATAAATGTAATTTAATAACTGATATTTTCCTATTCATTTTCAATCATAATCACATATACCCCCTTTTATGTGGTTTGCATTAGGTAAAAAATACCCTTTTGAGGTCATTTTTGAATGCTCACCATAATTTTTGCGGACACCTGAGTTTAAGTCAACCATGAATTCATAAAAACCATAGTCTTATCTTATCAATGATGCGAAAAAGTAATGGGGAATTATGTCTCATTATTTTGTTACCATGGATCCAAAATGCTTCGTTTTCATTTTTTCAGAAAAAATTTTTTTGAAAATTTTTGAAAAAAAAAATGTTTTAAAACCTAATTCTGCAGTGAGAAAAAATAAATGAATATACACTATGTAGAAATTATTGTAATCATCAAAATTTTAAACATATTCATATATAACGGTATTATAGTTTTAAATGTGTTGCAAAGAAAACAATTTCATGATGATATACAAGTTAAAACAATTTTGAAAAAGTTTCAGTTAGTTTCTTAAATGTGCACAAAAGTAGGAAAAACTAAAACACTTATTAAGTTTCACCGTATACACACATGCGTATATATAAATAATTTTGCTAATATAGTATATCGATAATGGTGTTACCACTTGAAGGAAACAAACACAATTTCTCTAATCTGGATAAAAGTGCTGATTATGAAGAAATTTCAGTCTGTTTTCATGATCATGAAAAATATACAAGAAAAACAATTACTCAATCTAGAAAAAACAAATAAAATCATTTAAAAAATAATATATTCAATTGTGCAATTTTTGTCATTGAATGTGTTGCCATGGAAACAAGCAGTCCATTTTCAAAAATACTGATAAGTGCTTATTTTTACAAATTTGTTTTAATGAACTTCGATACATATAGCAATGAATGTATACAATTTTGCTTACATTATGCAGGTTTTCTTGTATTTGAGAAATATTAATAATATTCCAGGCATTATTAGTGATAGTGTTGCGATAGAAACAACAAATTATATGCATAAACTTGGAAAACGCATAAAATAGACTAAATCTCTCATACAAAACCTCTCTTCTGTAAGTTTTCAATTTAATGCAGTATCAAAGAACGATGGTTTTTACAGTCAGTCCATCAACTATTATTCAAATGCTGTAGTGAAGATTAAAGATCAAAGTGCCACTTGGTGTTGACAGTTTGTAATTATAGCTACTAGCTCCTAACTATTCATACATAATATTAAGAAGATACAATCAGAAAATTGACAGTTCAAGAACATGAAGAAAGGCCAAGCTTAAAATTGTTTGTGTGAGGCACAGAAATAAATACTTATCACAAATGAAAAATAATCAATATCGGTGGTGGTGGTGGGGGTAAGATTTTGTAAAAAAAGAAATGATCGATTAGTTGTGGTTTGCTTTATGTCCAGTGTCAAATATCTCATGCATATTTCAGAAGAGAACAAAATCAATAAATTTAATAGGCACATTGTAGGTCCTGTGCTATTGTACTGACCAAAAATTAATTAAAGGTAATAATTTGATACAATTCAACACAATAAAAAATAGAACAAAAAGAGTCAGACGTTGATCCTCTTAATAAATGATAATTGACCATCTAACCTTTCTTTCTAGAAAGGAAAAAAATACCTATATTATGAGCTGTTTATTTTTCTTATTCATTCTTAAACTCAATGTTGAAATGGCAAAGCATGTATAGCTATACGTTTTGAATAATATTGTATTATTGGATGGTGAGTATCTATAAGTAGATCATTTTTGAGGTGAAGTTGAAAAAAATAGACAATTTCAAAAAGGTCCTGCAATAGGGGTAGGCTGGGATGAAGGCGGACAATTTGAAATATCACTGGAAATCAGGATCAATTGGACAAGGACAGAAATTTCAATAGGTCAAAAGAATTAACACAAGGGTTCTTTAGCAAACAAAGGGCATAACCAGCAAGGGCGGGTACGGTCTCCATCGACTCGATGGTCCCTACTATCCATCCGACACATTCCTTGTTTGCCATTCTGCAGGGGAGGAATTTTCGAGATTTTCCAAAAAGTTCCGTTTCCCTTCGAGGACCCGCAGAAATCTGTCAGCGTCTGGGTGCGGGTCTTACAACGAGCAGCGGGGAAAAATATACCATCTAGACAATTTTCATATAAGGGGTCCCACTGACTGCCTTAAGAGATGGCCCGCTACATTCATGCTCTAGTAGTTCCATATGTAATCAACCAAATGTTTTACATGGAAGGAGGGGCGGGCCCTCAGGGCCCCTGGATCCGTCTATGGTAGCACTATCTTAACATTAGTAATAGGCATTGATTATTGAAATTTGAGAAAATAACAATTATCTTTATGGATTTTAGCAGCAAATTAAAAATATTGACAATATGATAACTCTTTAGACAGGGTAACTTTAAAAGAATTATATACATGTACATATAATTTGATTTTCACTGAAAGCCCATTACAGAAAGATGTTTCTCAAAATAAGTATATTGTCTTTCTTTTAACTAAATGTAGATTTTACTTTGAAACAGGACTCAATGTTCATAACATATTATACATGTGACCTTTTGTCAGTGACTTTTGTCTGTAACTTTTGTCTGTGACTTTCTGTCCTACATTCTGACCGACCGTTATCATGACCAGGAAAATGACTTTATACCTATTTATATGTAATAGGCTCTGCATCAAATTTATAGAAACATTTAGATTGAACCATTAATCTGATCAAATACGAAAATATAAAATGCTTTTCAAATATATTAGCAAACGATAAATGTATTGACTTTCCGGAACTTTAAAACTAAGACAAGGCTCTGGCATATCTCAAGTTAAGTCAGCGAATATGTTTACTTATATTTTATGAAAATATTTTAAACTACCAAGATATCGTGCATGCAGGGGCTCGGGCATACCTCAAGTAGTCCGCGAAATGTTTATTTGTTTTTAATGAAAATATTTAAAACTACCAAGATGTCCTGCACAAGGCTCGGGCCTGCCTTAAGTAGTACGTGGAAATAATTATTTACTGTTATGAAAGTATTAAAAAACAAACTATATTGGATTTATCAACTTACATGTATTTATGGCCTACTTCACACTTTTTGTGTGTTACTTTATATTTGTGATCAAACGTGTCAAATTATACCCAGTAGTATACAACATAATTAACGACACAGTTAAATACAATATACTGTACTACTCAATACCATAAAAATTTAAACAATTCGGTGCTCGTCATACTACCTACCCTAAACTGTTTTCCCATTTTTTTAAATTATCCGATAAAGACTTGACCATTCAATCTTAATGTTGTTTTTATAAATTTTAAGCAAATCCTATAAGATATAAATAAGTATTAGGTAGTACAACGATCAGGACACAGTCAACGTTGGTCAGGTCAAGTTTTTACCCAAAACATATATTTTCCTGTTTGTTTTTTTTAATAATATAAAATAACACAGAAATTTTTATCGGTTAGGTCATTGCTGTTGTTGGTCAGGTCATTGTCAACGTTAGAAAGGTCACGTTTTCGGAATTTTTCGGAAGTTTTAATATTTTATATATATATTTATATATTAAATGATCAAATTTTATTATATTTCAAATTTAAAATAAATCCGTTAATAAAAAAGTAATTAGCATTTTCATTTGGTCCTGTCATTGTCAGCGTTGGTCAGGTAACGTTTTATGACGATTTAAAAGTTTTCTATATTTTTCTTATATTTATGTACTAAATGGTCTAAATTTATAACAATTCAAATTTGACATAAATCTTTTGAGAAATAAAAAGTTATTAGCATTTTCGTTTTGGTCCAGTCATTAGTTTAAACCACCAAAGGGAGATAATTCGTATTGTGAAGAATATTGCACAATGATCATTTTTAGAAATTAATTTCGAATGTTTCTAGGTAGATTCCCATAACTTTTTTTGATTTTGATAAAAACAAGACTGAATGAAATTAATTGTTTTTGTGTTTCTTTTAATAGATGTAGCCGCATAATTTCACAACACTAAACCAAATATTGTATTTTTCTCAAAATCCCAACTTTCTCCGCTGTTACCATGGTAACCTACCAATATATATATGGGTTGGCATTATGTTTCTGACTAGGCTAATAGGATCTACATTTCAGCCAATTTTCAGAAAGATCGGTGAGTATGTGTGCCTAAAAAGTATAAGTGGTTACAGAGAATGAGTATTAAATGGTCAAAAGACCTAACTTACCTCCACTTCACACTCAAATGCACCCACCTTCTCACGCATATAATTACCTGTACTTCAGTTAAATGGCATAGCTGTAGGACTACCGACATTAACAGCAAACAACTCCATAGAGATAACAAGAAGTGGAAGTTACATCACAGCAATTCATTCCAAATGTAACATACGAGTCCAGTTTGATGGTTCTCATATGATTGACATTAAGGTTTCTAAAAATCACTTTAGTGGAAATTTAACTGGACTATGTGGAAATTGTAACGGAAATGCCAAGGATGACTACCAGACTAAGTCAGGAAAAGATGTTTCCGGGTTTGGATGGGCGGGCTATGCAACCATCGGCAATAGTTACAAAGTATTTGACGATTCTGACCAACCAGATCTGAAGTAAGATAACTAGTGATTTTGTTAAGTTGTTTTATTCATCAATATGTATTTTGTCTAGTTATATTACTTTGACATTTTTTTATAATTGTCTATAAATATATTTGCTTAGGTATCAATTTAAAATTTACTTTTTGAATTGCATTAACTTCGTTTCAGTTTTCTTTAATTATTTTGTAATATATTTTTAATAAAAGTTGTAAAATTTTGATATAAGTAGAGTTTAGGTATAGAAATAGTTGCAGGCTAGGCCATTTAAATAATTTTAAATGTATTCGACTTATGTGGGGTTACAGTCTATAGAAGATGATTCATCATAAAATTGAAAAACTGACTCAATATTAAAGTTTCTCGTTCTATCTTCTCAACAGTTGTGCTGATGCTGAAGACCCAGGGAATGTTCTGATAAAGATAAGGAACTAGCCAAGACTGATGATTATTGTGGGTACCTATTATCAGAATCCAGTCCATTTAAGATATGCAGAGAATCAAAGAAAGTAGACTTTACCAAGATGTACTCCAGCTGTGAATTTGATGTTTGTTCCTCTGATAAAGATAATGCTAATTGTCAAACGTTAGAGAGTACTGCACTTGCATGCAGTCAACATGGATATAGAGTAAAATGGAGGAGCTTGAAATTTTGTCGTAAGTTTTAACTTATATAGAAATAACTCCACAAAGGTGATACAATTACCATGTACAAGACATACTTGTGGAACAACCTTCATAATGTACGCTCAAAATTCAAACTAAATACTCAAAAATTAAAATTACAAATTATATCGACCAGTAGTTTACCATTGAAAATATCGTAAGTCAATTACGAAGGATAAATCAAGGTAAGAAACAAAACTGAGGGAATCGCATGGACTCCAAAAGAAGCGAGACGGGATGCGACGACACGGTAAGCGTCTCAGCTATGCATGCATCATCCGCCGTGTGATTTCAAACTCATAAAATTGTTAACCCGCTGAAGAAGTTATTCGGTGTTATTTGTTTTCTCTCTATGATTTGTAAAGGAGTGTGTTTAGTTTCAATTTTATATGACACATGACACGCTTTATGAAACATGTAAAAACTTAGATTCAAACGTCGGGATAACTGCATCATTTTGCCTTTTTTCCTATTTTTGAAAACAAATTAAGTATATGGTTTTGTCCTTCATCCCGATTTTTTCTGCATTCGATGCACATTTCTTAATCATTCATCCGGATTGATCAGCATTGAAAGTTTAAAAACTAAAAGTACATTAGAGTTTCTAAACCAAAGATGAATTAAAAGGCTAGCTTACATTTTCTAAGGTCATGTTTGCGATACATAGTTTATCGTATATATATACATACTAGTATTCAATCGAATATGAAAAACGGAGGCATAATTGATTGACACAGTTCGGGGTTTATTATTGCTTTTTTGCATATGACCTACAGAGTATCAATATGAAGTTAAAACTACTATTCTGTTTTTGTAGCCTTGACTTGCACAGGGATTTTGTTTACAAAACAACAGTATCTTGTACCAATACATGTGACAACCCAACAGCCACAAAGAATTGTCAAGATCCACCTGTTGACGGCTGCACATGTCCTGATAAAACATATTTGAATGGCGGTAAATGTGTACCTATTGAGAAATGCGGATCGTGTAATCTTAAAATTGGTGGAATATCTTCAAATTGGCAGTAAGTTTAACTTCGATTAAAGTTTAAACTTATTGAAATTAATTAAAGCTTACCTTAATGATCTAGATAATCATTAATGTTAAACCTTCAATATAAATGAATTAGTTTGCCCCTTAACTGTATAAAAAATCAATATTAACTAAATCAAGTTATATATTTTGTTTACTTGTGTTAAAACACACAGGAGATACCAAACCAGCTTTGCGAAAGGGGGTTTCTAAAAGGAAAACAAAGTTGAAAACGTTCTACGATTTTGTTTTTAGTGGCACATATGTAGTGATTTTTTGCAAGTGGGAAAATCTAACAACGACTTTGATCTGTCATCAGATAATTGTTTTTTTTTTATTTTATTGTGACATAAAACAGTTTTTACCGGCTGTGTTGAAATATGAAGAAAAACGACACCTTAATCTCCTACTTTTCCCCGTCATGAATAAAAGTATTCAAATTAGTTATTTTTCATCTGTTTTTCATCTATTTCATTATGATACACTTGTCTAACTTGTTTTATTTGTATATTTCTAGCTAGACCGTGTATTACTCTCTAGACAATATGATGCCCTCTATATTTCTTTTTAATTATTTTTGTCGTTTGGTTGCTATCTACTTAGCGTACTTAGTGTATGCTCTACATCTGCTTTATTTATTTGAACATCGTGGTTTCCTTATGTTTCTTGAACGCTTATTTAACATCTCAAGAATCAATGATTTATATGGAACGCACGTTTCCGTATTAAATACTATTGAAACAAACGTCAAACAGCTGACATCAAATATCTTATATACAAGTATGCAAATAGTTGTTTTTCATGAGTAGTGCTTACGATGTGACCTTCCATATTCTTAATTTTCGTCGTACAGATGATAGTTGCAAACACCAGTAACACGACCGTGTTGCTTTTGTTCATTTCAGTTAAGAATTATTTGTATTATTTAAATCATTGCAGTTTGGCGATGTTTATCCAAAAGGGATTGTATCGTATCACAAAGGTGTGACATGGTAAATGGTACCTTCGAATTAGTTACTATTCCAGCGAAAAAAATCTGTCAATTGGATGAATGGTGCAAAACAAACAATTTTGGCATGTATGATTGTACAAAGAAGCCAAGTAAGTATTTTAGTGCATGTTGGAGTGGGCATTCCGGTTCGATAAAAAAACGGAATGGAAGAAAAGTATGAAATCGAACATATAACGATAATGATGCTCATAAATTAGAGCACGGATCATTCCATTTTCAAAGTAAAGATGCGCGTACAATTACTAACATATAAGACTCAAACCAAACATTTGCCAGCACTCACCTCTGTGATAACAAGGGTTGAAATCAGTAAGGATCAGCATATCCCATTACGCATAAAAAGTCTATTGTATTAACTAACTTTTTGCATTAAAAGCAAACTTTAATGCGTACAAATAAGCATAAGAGCATTGTTCAGAGCAAAATGTTTGTCATAAATTAACTGTTTACAATACATTAGAAAAACTAAGGATTTTCTACCCAAGGAATAGATAACCTTAGCTATACGGTTTTTCTCAATGTTCGTTCTTTATTTAGCTTTTTTAAATTGTAATAGCGTCACTAATGAGTCTTCTGTAGACGAAACGCGCGTTTGGCGTACAAAATTTAGATACTGGTATCTATGATGGGTTTTTATTCGAATTGTCTGTTGCCTGAAAAAGGGATATTTTTTACTAGAAAACACATAATTTCATACAAATGTGGAATATTTCACAAACCGGACTGTGCTGTCATGTGCTAACAAAAAGTTCATTTTATGCATTAAAATTCATGCATTTCTTTTAGTTAATGGTGGTTGGCAAATAAGTGGAAACTGGTCAGACTGGAGTACTTGTAGTAAAACATGTAATGGTGGAATTCGTCAAAGAACACGTGACAGAAGTTGTACCAACCCAAAACCCCAGTACGGAGGCACATCTTGTGCTGGATCAATTAAAGAAATCTCGTATGAAAGTTGTAACACACTTAAGTGTCCTAGTAAGTATTAGATTGACTTCTATTGTTTATTTTTTTTCTGATGCAGATTATTAAGACAAAAGGTAAAACGAGTAGACAATATTCTAAAAAAAAAAAAAAAAAAAAAAATACCTGCACATGACTATTGACGACATATTCACATGCTATTAGCAGTAAACACTGAAAATTAAAGTTTGGCAAACAAAAATTTAAAAAAAATGGACAGTGATATGATGCGCCTCATAATGACAACAACATGTTGCCTCGCTTTGCGCTCAATATATTGTTCTGCAATATAGGTAATTGAGTCGAATAAGAACAGTGAAAGAGATAAGAGTACTTTAAATATGTCTTTAGTCACATTAAACATGTTTATTGAGAAATGAACAATTAACTCGGGAAGATTCTTGGATAGCAATAATGATTTGCTTTGTCAAAGAAGTAACTGTATGCGACGAAAACAAAAGTTGTGAAATGTTAACACTATACGCATTCGACAATGATGATTAGTTCATCGAATAGCCTTATTTCAACTGTCAAATGGTCTGAGATCATAATTATTTTACTTCCATAGTCTTTGTGTGTAATCATATGAAGGTTTCCCGTTGTTAGAATTTGGAGCTACTTATATGGTCAATGGAACAAAGGAAAACAATCTTATCGCCAAATTTGGTTAGAAAGGTTGTACAGGAAGCTGTAACCTTGCAACTTAATGAATCAATTCTGTGCCAAAAATTCCTATATCCCATACTGAAATTTCAATGATTTTTATAAGAAATGATTATTCAATAAATACGAAATATAACAGAAAGATTACTTGAATGGAAGTTATGCTTTACCATAGGTATTACTTTTATGATAAATTGTATTGCCAATATATATTGTTATCGGCGCAGAAAGTTTTAGTTTACCGGCCTACTTTAGAAAATATTTGATCTGAGACCATATAATAACACAGAATAGAAAAATTATCTTAATGAGGAGCTAACTGAGTTTTGTCGATCGTGGTCGTAATTTTGAAAAATAAATGTCTTGGTTATTTTTATGACGTATTACCCAAAACTCTTTCTGTTCAATTCGGAAACCATTGTTTATCAGTTCTCACTATGGTTAAACGTTCAACTTCCATTATCTACCAATCCAAATCTAATTTCTGTTTATGTTTAATTTTAAATTTTCAGGCTTTTGTACATGTTTTGGATACGGCGATCCTCACTATTACACACCAGATGGCGCAGAGATACATTTTATGGGAACTTGTAAATATACATTATGGAAGTCTACAATACCGAATGATGCATGTTCATTTAGAGTTGAAACGAAAATGAGAGAAGATATGGTCAAACGAAGGTTGCATACACACGAATGATTGATTTTTTATCGAACAAAACAAAATTCGCATACTTCAAGGTGGTACTACTTTGGTGAGCAATGTTAAATTTTATCTTATCTAAATATATTATAATTCTCAGACGAAGCAGTGTAAAGAAGTTTATAAATTTGTGAAACGATTTAGAAAGTTCAGGCTTGCTTGCTGAAAAATTGTGTAATACATTTCCTTCATGGATTTAATCCAATATCATTGAACTTTTGCAGTTTATTTATTTTCTATTTTGTTAATTTCAGAAATTTCTTTCCTCATTTGTTTTCTTCATTTGCTTAATAATGTATCCGGAACTATTACGAAAGAATGCCTAAACATTAAATGGTGTACACTTCAAGTCATGTGCATATAAATGAATTCGTTCATTTCACCTGTATTAGATAAATATGTAATTTTGTAATAAATTGCGACTAAAAGAACAAATTATAAGTAATAAACAACCCCTAGATGTTTTTAACATAAGCATTAAATATATATCAGAGCATTCTCCATTATGCAATCAACGCCCTTAACTTTCCCACAAGGTCATATTTACCAATCAAAGCGATAGTAGTTTATCGATGATCAAAATCGTTAATCGATTAAGAAGATGTAAATGTAAATGTAATAAACAAAAACTTAGGCAATCACACGAACTCCCAAAGGAGCGAAACTGGATGTCGCCAAGTTAAGCGTCTCCTGTTATGCTTGCATTACTCGTCATGCGAATCACTCGTCATGTGAATCACAAATCACTCAAAATGTCACAATCGGGAATAGGACTTAAAACAAAGTGATTCTGTGTTTTGTCACTTTTTTTTTATCAATGGGTACATTATAATGAAAATGACATGAAGACCAACTTTTATTAAACCTTTGTTTTCAAAAGTTTGTGATATATAGTGATTGGGATGTCCGTCTGTTTGTTGATCCGTTCGTCCTGTTGTCTGACATTAGTATCCGCGTCTCCTCCTGAACTGCTTTAAGAATTTTAAAAAATTTCACTAATTCAGATGATAAACTATTGCACCTCCTATTTCATATCATTTTTTCGAATTATTTTTTGGGGATCTACTTTGTTAAAGGCAACAGTAGTATATCGCTGTTCAATAGTCATAATTCGTTTAAGCAAAAACAAATCCGGGTAACAAACTAAAACTGAGGAAAACACATCAACTTTAAGAGGAAAACAACGGAACAACAGAAACATTGAACTACAACAAAAGCAAACGCCAACATACACAGAAACGGACTGTTATATTCCTGACTTGGTACAGGATATGCTTTGTCACATCCACACATTTCAGTACACATTTGAATCCGCTTCTCCTACTAAACTTCTATCATATTTTAGAGAAATTCTACTCATAATCTTCAACCTATAGTGCTGTTTTATTCTTTTGATTCGTTTATTTTCAGGATTTCCCTTAGCAAGTGATATACTTTGCCATTGCATAAACTGCAGTTTAGTCATTTTGTATCCCTAACTCCTCCTTAATCCCTTACTGTAATGTATTGTATATTTCTCAGAAACTTAACCATATGATTACATAGTGCACCTCATATTTTTTGGCGTTTCCTTTTAAAAATCATTTTTTGTCAAAGATTCATGTGGGGGCGAGGGAAATCTTTTTGTTCACAGTACTTCTAGATTCATTTTTCCTATATTAAAATACCATTTAAAGAAATTTGTCAGTTAAACACGGTGTTGAACTATGCAACTATGACTCCTTTTTAGCTCACCTGGCCCGAAGGGCCAAGTGAGCTTTTCTCATCACTTGGCGTCCGTCGTCCGTCGTCGTCGTTAACTTTTACATTTTGAACTTCTTCTAGAGAACCACTGAAAGGAATGAAACCAAACATGGCATGAATGTTCCTTATGAGGTGCTGACCAAGTGTTGTTACTTTGTAGCCGATCCATCATACAAGATGGCCGCCAGCGGGGGACTTAGTTTAACATAGGATCCTATGGGAAATGCATACAAATGTCTTCTTTTAGAGAACCACTGAATGGAATGTAACAAAACATAGCATGAATGTTCCTTACAAGGTTCTGACCAAGTGTTGTTACTTTGTAGCCGTTCCATCATCCAAAATGGCCGCCAGTGAGGGACTTAGTTTAACATAGGACCCTATGGGAAATGCATACAAATGACTTCTTTTAGAGAACCACTGAATGGAATGAAACCAAACATGGCATGAATGTTCCTTATGAGGTGCTGACCAAGTGTTGTTACTTTGAAGCCGATCCATCATCCAAGATGGCCGCCAGCAGGGGACTTCGTTTAACATAGGACCCTATGGACAATACATACGAATGTCTTCTTTTAGAGAACCACTGAATGGAATAAAACCAAACATGGCATGAATGTTCCTTATGAGGTGCTGACCAAGTGATGTTACTTTGAAGCCTATCCATCATCCAAGATGGCCGCCAGCAGGGGACTTCGTTTAACAAAGGACCCTATGGGAAATATATACAAATGTCTTCTTTTAGAGAACCACTGAATGGAATGAAACCAAACATGACATGACTGTTCCTTATGAGGTGCTGACCAAGTGTTGTTACTTTTTAGCCGATCCATCATCCAAGATGGCCGCCAGCGGGGGACTTTGTTTAACATAGGACCCTATGGACAATACATACAAATGTCTTCTTTTAGAGAACCACTGAATGGAATGAAACCAAACATGGCATGAATGTTCCGTATGAGGTGCTGATCAAGTGTTGTTACTTTGTAGCCGATCCATTATCCAAGATAGCCGCCAGCGCGGGACTTCATTTAACATAGGACCTTATGGACAATACATACAAATGACTTCTTTTAGAGAACCACTAAATGGAATAAAACCAAACATGGCATGAATGTTTCTTATGAGGTGTTGACCAAGTGTTGTTTCTTTGAAGCCGATCCATCATCCAAGACGGCCGCCAGCAGGGGACTTCGTTTAACATAGGACCCTATGAACAATACATACGAATGTCTTCTTTTAGAGAACCACTGAATGGAATGAAACTAAACATGGCATGAATGTTCCTTATGAGGTGCTGACCAAGTGTTGTTACTTTGTAGCAAATCTATCAACCAAGATGGCTGCCAACGGGGGACTTAGTTTAACAAAGGACCCTATGGGAAATATACAAATGTCTTCTTTTAGAAAACCGCTTAATGGATTGAAACCAAACATGGTATGAATTTTTCTTTTGAGGTGCTGACCAAGTGTTGTTACTTTGTAGCTGATTTGTCATCCAAGATGGCTTTCAGCAGGGGGAGTAAGTTTAACATAGGACCCTATGGGAAATACATACAAATGTTTTCTTCTAGAGAACCATTGAATAGAATGAAATCAAACATGGCATGAATGTTCCTAATGAGGTGCTGACCAAGTGTTGTTACTTTGTAGCCGAACCATCATCCAAGATGGCCGCCAGCAGGGGACTTAGTTTAACAGAAGACCCTATGGAAAATACATACAAATGCTTCTTCTAGAGGTGCACTGAGTGGAATGAAACCAAACATGGCATGAATGTTCCTTATGAGGTGCTGATGAAGTGTTGCTACTTTGTTGCCGATTTACTATTCAAGATGGCCACCAGAATTTTTTATTCAATTACAGGACCAATATTAAACCAAATTTGGCCTCAATCATTATTAGGGTATCTGTTATGGTTTCAATCTATATTTACATGATTTCCAAAACCAAAGTAGAATCAGGTGAGCGACACAGGCTCTTGAGAGCCTCTAGTTATATTTTTCAACAATCTGACATGTTGTTATTATAGAAAGACAGTATTTTTTATATCTGGTTTTCAAATGAAAAAAAAAAACCCAAAGAAAATCACATTTTGCTATAATATCAAGACAGTCTTTTGTCTTGTTTAAAAAATAATTAAAAACAAAACCCAAAAAAACTGCGATACTATTAAGAATATCAGCTGAGTAAAAAAAAATTGTCAAAAGACCTAACATACTTCCAGTTCACTTTCAAATGGACCAACCCTCTCACGCATATATTTATATATACTTCAGTTAAATGGCATAGCTGTAGGATTACCTACCTTAACAGCAAACAACTCCATAGAGATAACAAGAAGTGGAAGTTACATCACCGCAATTCATTCCAAATGTAACATACGAGTCCAGTTTGATGGTTCTCATATGATTGACGTTAAAGTTTCTAAAAATCACTTTAGTGGAAATTTAACTGGACTATGCGGAAATTGTAACGGAAATGCCAAGGATGACTACCAGACCAAGTCAGGAAAAGATGTTTCCGGGTTGGGATGGGCGGGCTATGCAACCATTGGCAATAGTTACAAAGTGTTGGATGATTCTGACCAACCAGATCTGAAGTAAGATAACTACATGTGTCATATACCTAGTTATAATACTTTGATATATATTTTTTTGATGATTTTCTATAAATATAGTTCCTTCATAATTAATTCAAACTTTACTTTTTGAATTACGTTAACTTCGTTTCAGTTTTCCCAAAATTTTGTAGTATATTTTTTATAATACATGTAGGTAAAATTTTGATATAAGTAGAGTTTAAGTATAGAGATAATAGCAGGCGAGGCAATTTAATCAATTATGAATGTATTCGAGTTACATGCGGTTGCAATATGTAGAAGATGATTCAGCCAAAAAATTGATATAACCGACTCAATATAAAATTTCATGTTCTATCTTCTCAACAGTTGTGCTGATGCTGAGGACCCGGTGAATGTTCTGATAAAGATAAGGAACTAGCCAAGACTGATGATTATTGCGG